>JAPYXV010001094.1:0-14464 GCA_028533065.1 Trachops cirrhosus | reverse complement strand
AGTTTGTAGATACCACCTGCAAGTGGACAGCTGCAGCACTATAGCCCCATTGTTGGGACATCTCTGAAGGACAGTGCCAAAGGAAAATTCCCCCAGTGAGCAGAACTTTTGGCAGTGCACCTGGTTATTCACTTTTCTTAGGAGAAATGACCAGACATGGGACAATTTTCCAGGTCAGAGACATTAAAAATTGGTGACAAGGAAACCTGAGGAACATGTATGTAGATAGAACTCTCTGAATGGGCAAAGAAAATGAAGGCATTCATTTGTGCCCTACATGAATGCTCACCACAGGATAACCTCAGCAGAGGAGGATTTTAATAATAAAGTGAATAGGGTGACTCACTCTATAGCTATCCCTCACTCTCCTTCCACGGCCACCCCTGTCATCACCCAATGAGCTCATGCACAAAGTGGCTATGCGTGGCCCAGCCACACAGACTTCCACTCCTGAGGCTCACCTAAATACTACTACTGCTGACTATCTAGTCTATCAGCAGCACAAGCTAACACTGAGCTCCCAATATGGCAGCACTCCCCAGGGAGACGGGTCAGCTAGCTACTTGGTGACAGGTTGATTACATGAAACCACTTCCATCATGGAAAGAGCAGCATTTTGTTCTTACTGGAATAAACACTCTGAATACAGATTTGCCTTCCTTGCATTCAATGCTTCTGCCAAAATTACCCTCAGCTTGGTATTCCACACAGCGTTGCTTCTGATCAAGGAACTCATTTCACAGCAAAAGAAGTGCAGCAATGGGCCCAGGCCCATGGCATTCACTGATCTTCTCATAATCCCCTCCCACACCAAAGCAACGGGTTTGACAGAACAGTGGGATGGCCTTTGGCAAATTCAGTTTTGGCACCAACTAGGCAGCAATGCCTTACAGGGCTGGGTGAGGTTCTCTACAAGGCTGTGTATGATCTGAATTAGCATCCAGTATGTGGTACTGTTTCTCCTTCAGCTAAAATTCATAATAAAGGGTAAGGGGGGCTGAACATATGGTGACAGAAGATGAATTTACTTTGGTTGGTGGGCACACAATGCAATACACAGACCATGTACACTGGAAGCCTATATGACCCTATTAACCAATGTCATCCCAATACATTTAGCAAAATAAATTACAGATCCATAAACCAAGAGCTGGAAATGGAAGTGTTACCACTCACTGTTACCCCAGCCACAGTTTTTGCGTCCTGTTCTCATGACCTTATGCTCTGCTGGCCTAGAGGTCTTAATTCCAAAGGGAGGAATGCTCCCACTAGGAGATACAACAAGGGTTCTATTGAACTGAAAGTTAAAACTGCTGCTTACCTTTTTTGCAGGCCACTTTGGACTCATCATACCTCTAAATCAACAAAGAAGGGAGTTACTATACAGACTGAGGTGATTGATCCTGACTACCAAGGGGAAATTGAGCTGCTACTTCACAATGGAGGTAAGGAAGAGTATGTCTGTAATGTAACAGACACCTTAGGATGTGTTTTAGTATTACCGTGTCTTATAATTAAGGGCAATGGAAAACTACAGAAATCCAGCCCAGGCAGGACTAATAACCCAGACCCTTTAGGAAAGAAGGTTTAGGTCACTTGAAAGGTTTAGTCACTTTAGGTTACTCAAATTAAATGTTTGATGAGATCAAAAGGAATACAGATGGGTAATGGAAGAAGTTAGGTACAGATACTAGCTAGCCACGACCATGTGACCAGTTAAAAAAAATGTGGACTATAATTAGTATTCTTCCTTACTTTGTTTTATATGATAGTGTGTGTAGATATATATATAGTAGGCAAATATCTTTGTATTCCTTGCACTCTTATTCCCTTATCATGTGATATAAGACACAAGGTCCAGCAGAAGTAACACCTGCTTGAGTGTGGTTGGTAGGGTAATAATATGGGTGTAGTAATTTATAGTTTTAATTGGAACATTTCACCTAAAATGTCATGTGGTGTGCTTGAGTATGATATTGTTATGTTACAGAATTGCATGCTTATGATTTTATAATAAAAAAGGGGTGTTATTTGTGCTAGGCCCTGTATATTAACTTAATATCATAATATTTAATGACTGTTAATCTTACATCATAGTATTTGTTATGGAATATCAAGGAGAAGAGTATATGTCACTCAAAGACTTCACCTGTTTTTCTGGGGAAGGGTTAGTGCATTTTCAGTGTGCAGGATAGTTATATCATGTTAGGTGCAATTATGACCTTATGTTGTTTTCACTTGGAGTTTGATTTTAGATGATGTGTATGGGTGCTAAGTTAAAAAGGGATGAGCTTGTGATGATTAATTTTGTGTCTCAACTTCACTGAGCTAAAGATGCCCAGATAGTTGGTAAAATATTATTTTTTGTTGTGTCTGGGAGAGTGTATTTGGATGAAGTTGGCACTTGAATTGGTAGGCTAAGGCGGATTGCTCTCCCGTCAGGGGGGCCCATCCAATCTGTTGGAAGCTTGCATAAAACAAAAGACAGGGTGAGAGAGAATTCCCTCTCGGTACCTGACCACATAAGCAAGAACATTGATATTTTTCCTGCCTTTGGACAATGAGTTGCACCATTGGCTTTCTTGGTTTTCAGGCCTTTGGACTCAGACTGGATACACACCACCATCTTTCCTGTGTTTTCTGGCTTGCAAACAGCAGATTGTAGAACTCTCAGCTTCCATAATTGTATAATCCAATTTCTTATAATTCATAATTACATAAATACCTGTGTGTGTCTGTGTGCACATGCACAGTCTGTTTTTCTGGAGAAGGCTGACTATTTGGGACAATTTTCTTCAGGATGTAAACTGAGTCATTTTCCAATCCAAACCCCCATCTAGCTTTTCATCCCTCACAAGGATTTTCTCCTCACTTTTCTCCCTTCAGTGGTGTCTGGATGCAAAGAAAATAAAACCCGGTCTCTACCAAGTTCTAGCCATGTGACCTTAAATTTGCTGTGCCTAATTGCCTCATCTTTAAAATAGAGATAATCATACTACCACTCTCATAGGGTGTTACTAAAATTAAATTAGATAAAGCATGTGAATGCTTAGAACAACTTCTAGCACATACTAGTGCTCATGAATGTTAGCCCTGATCATTATGTAGAAGAGAGGCTTCCAGTTTTCTCCATGCCCCCTGGTTTTTATGTGATATGAAAGCAAAGCCAATGGAAGGAATTACTAATATATATTACAACATGGATGACCCTGAAAAACATTACACTATTTTTAAAAAGCCGGATATAAAATACCACATAATACATGATTTTGTTTATATGCAGTGTCTACAAAAGGAAAATCCTTTAATTCCCTTCTCTGTGTAGTTCCCAGTTAGAGTTAGCTACAAGAGAAATTTGCTCAAAACTTATATATGGTGGAAAATTTTTAAAAGTCACCATTTTTGTGTTCTGAAGTTCATTGTGGGCTACCAGGCAGTGTGGCAGCTCATAGTTGTTGCTTGTTCTAGTTTACTTGGCTGGTGTGGGAGACTGCCAAGTCCACAGCTTCTCCAGCTGTCCCGACATGTCTTCTTAGAGTCCTGGGCAAAGTGTATGTGGAACTCCATGGCAAAGAATACCAACCTCTCCGGCAGGTTCTTCACACCGTTGAGGTTCCAGTTGTCCTTGTGAAATCCAGTTTGCTCTCATGGGTTCTGTTCATTGTCGCAAGTTCTACTTTGTCCTTGCTCTCCTCCAGTTCTTACCCTGCTCTCCTCAAATGCCCAGCTGGCTAACCGACGTGACTTGAATTCCAAAACCAGGTGCAAAGGCCACACAGTCTGGCATAGACTTCTTGACTAGTTTCTATGTTTGTGTAAGGTCTAATCCATACATAATAAATTCCTTGTTCTGTACAACTTACAGTGGCTTTTCTTCTCTGAATGAACCCTGTCTGATGTAGAAGCTGTGGCAACAATGCAGACAAGAGGTAAATAACATTTATGTTTAGCATTTGCTTTGTATAGTATGCTGTGCTAGGTCCTTTGCATTTTTCTCATTTTGATTTTCACAACAATACCGTAAATTAGACATTAATTTCACCCATTGTACCAATGAAGGAAATGATGGTGGTGAATCATGAGTTTTGGGTTTATTCAGATCCTCTTACTTAAAACCCAGAGATTATTATTTTTTACAACTATTTGCCAAACTTTTATTCTCTAAAGATAAAATTGGAGTCTCTTGATAGTTTTAGAAAGCAAAATAAACTATATGTGTTACTTATTCGCTCTGTCAATTTGTTTTTCTAAAACCAAAAAAAAGAAGAAGAAGAAGCAGCTTAGGATTCAGAAATTAGTGTCAGTGTTTCCAAAGGAACCACAAAACTCTACTTTTGGATATTCTTCTTGGCAAATATTGCATGTCTTTAATTCCTTGCTAAACCCAAGGAACATAGCAATTGCATTTCCATTCAGAAGTCATTTTTCATCATTATATCAAAGACTTTGAGAATATTTAAAAAATGCAGGCTGTCATCTAATGTAATACTGCAGTGGGAGTTTCAAATGCATTTTGTCTTAGTTACCTTTAACCAGTATCTAGGCTAACTAAGGCCAAAAGTAAAAAATTTCTTGCCCTTGTAATTGTCCTCAAAACCTAGTATGTCACACACACACACACATACACAAACACACACCACAAAAAGACTAAACATCAAACTATATTCTTATTTTTAAGCTGCCAAGAAATGTTTAAAAAAGACACAAGGGCACAGGTCCATGAACACATTACAGTGGTTTTTCACTATCATATTCTGTGTGATCTCCCACTAAGACTACATGTATACACACACACCACACACACTCAAGGCTTCTCGTTTTCATCATACTACAGTATTATTCAAATATGCAATTAAATACATCAAATTAAATATATCAAACATATGCAGTTAAATGAACTACAAATGTTCCTGGTGTTTCTCATTTACTTTACCAGTTTGGAAGACTCAAAAAGATAGTACAGTCTCAGGACCAACCTAACCTGCACATTATAATATGAATCATATTCCTAAAGAAGAATTTTAATATTTCCCTTTTCAGATGCTATAAATGGTCTCCAAATATCAGTTTAATCCAATTAACAGTGCTAATAAAAGTCTTATAGGCTCTCTATAATTTAACCCCACCAACTTACTTTCTTCTGTGTTCTAGCCCATGCTTTTTGCACTCCAGTGCAAGATAATTCCACCTATGAATCTTTAGCTAGGTTGCTCCACCCACTGAAGGACTCTTCCAACCCCTCTCACCTAATTATGTCCACCAGCCACTTCAAAACATCATTCTTTTTTGCAATATGCATGATAAATTAAGGTTTAGTATGAACATTAAAAAGTTTTTTCAATGAGAACAGTAAAATACAAAAGAGTCCAATACAAAATTCAAAACATTCAAATTCTCAATAGCCATAGGCAAAGCTACCTGATCATGAATAATTAAAATTTCTCAACTTAAAACAGAGGCGTCCCATCTGTAAAATCAACGAAGATTACAATGCTGATGATGTCCAGTGCTGCTGAGTGTGGGGGCCTCGCTCTTCAGAACCCTCAGCAGGCAGGTCTTCCGTGCAAGTGTGATAGCACATAATAGAAAATACACCATTTTAACTACTAGAAGGTTACAATTTAGTGGCATTTAGTACAGTCACAGTGTTTTGCACCATGGCCACTCTCTAGCTCCCGTCCTATTCAGCCGTCCCCTCCTGCTCCTGTCAATCACTACTTTGCTTTCGGCCTCTATGGATGTGCCCATTCTGCACATTTCCTATAAAAGGGATCATACAGTATGGGGCCTTTCTGTGTCTGGCTCAGTTCACTTAGCATGAAGTTTTCAGGGTTCACCACATTGCGGCATGCGTCCGTGCTTCATTCCTCTTCAGGGATGAGTAACATGCGGTTGTACGGATGGGCCCTGTTTTGTTTGCGCATTCATCAGTCACCGGGCTTTTGAGTGTTTCCACCTTTTGGCTAAGATGAATAATGCTGCTATGACCATTTTGGTATAGATTTTTGTGTGAAAACTTCTTTTCAATTCTTTTGGGTGTATAGGAAGTAGTGGAATTACTGGGTCATATGATAACTCTATGTTTACCTTCTGAGGAACTGCCAGGCTTTTTCCATAGTGGCTGCACAATTTGACATTTCCAACAGCAGTGTATGAGGGTTTCATTTCTTCACATATTTGCCAACACAATCATTTTTAAATTGTAGCTACCCTAGGGGGTATGAGGTAGCATTTCATGTAGTTTTGATTTGTATTTCCCAAATGACTAACAATACTGGGCTTCCCTTCATGTGTTGTTGGCCATTTGCATATTTTCTTGGGAGAAATATGTATCAAAGTGTTTTTACCCATTTTTAATTTCGTTGTCTTTTTGTTGTTGAGTTGTAGGGCTTCTTTATGTACTATGTACACTAGATCCTTATCAGAATAATAATTTGCAAGTATTTGTTTTCCATTCTGTGTTGTCTTTTCACTCTCCAGACACTGTCCTTTAATATACAAAACTTTAAAATCTTGATGAAGTTCAATTTATTTCTTCTATTGATTATACTTTGGTTGTCATATCTAAGAAACTACTGCCAAATCAAAGTTCTTTAAAGATTTTATTTATTTATCTTTAGAGGGGAAGAGAAGGAGAGAGGGAGAGAAATATCAATGTATGGTTGCTTCTTGTGCATTCCCTACTGGGAACTGGCCTGCAACCCAGGCATGTGCCCCGACTGGGAATCGAACCGTGATCTCTTGGTTCACAGGCCCATGCTTAATCCACTAAGCTACACCAGCCAGGGCCCAAATCAAAGTTCTGACAGATTTACCCCTATGTTTTCTTCTAAAAATTATAGCTTTAGCTCTTATATTTAGCTCTTCAGTCTATTTGAGTCAATTTTTACATTTGGTGTGAGATAGAGTTCAACTTCATTCTTTTGCTTGTGAATATCCAGTTTTCCCAGTACCATTTGTTGAAGAGACTATTCTTTCTCCATTGAATGGTCTTGACACTCCTGTTAAAAATCAGTTGACTATATATTTGTGTGTTTATTTCCAGAATCTCAATTTTATTCCAATGATCCATATGTCTATCCTTATGCCAGTACCTCTGTTTTGATCACTATAGCTTGCTTTTTCTTTCTTTCTTTCTTTCTTTCTTTCTTTCTTTCTGTCTTTCTTTCTTTCTTTCTTTCTTTTCTTTCTTTCTTCTTTCTTTCTGTCTTTTGCATTTGTTAATAAAATCATATAGGTTGCAGGGGTACAGTTCTATAACACATCATCTGTATATTGCATTGTGTGTTCACCACCCTGAGTCAGGTCTCCTTCCATCACCATTTATCCCCTCTTTATCCTACCTTTCCCCCACTCCCTTTCCCCCTTTCCAGTAATCACCATTATTTCTTTTTAATTTGGATGTCTTTTCTTTTCTTGCTCAATTGCTCTCTCTAAAACTTCCAGCACAGTGTTACTGTATTGAATAGTAGTGAAAATGGGCATCCTTATCTTGTTCTTTGTCTTAGAAAGTTTTAATCTTTCACTGTTGAAATATTATGTTAGCTGTAGGTTTTTCATAATGACCTCTATCATGCTGAGAAAGTTTCCTTCCTTTCCTGGTTTGTTGAGTGGTTTTTGTTTTGTATTTTTTTTTGGTCAGCTGCTTTTTCTGCATCAATTGAGATGATATGTATTTCCCCCCTTCATTGTATTAACAGGGTGCATTATACTGTTTGGCTTTTTTTCCTTTTTAAAAAAACTTTTTTATTGAATTTATTGGGAGTGACATTGGTTAATAAAATTATATAGGTTTCAGGTGTACAATTCCATAATACATCACCAGTATATTGTACTGTGTTCACCACCCTAAGTCGTTTCCTTCCATCACCATTTATCCACCTACACCCTCTTCTACTTCTCCCACCACTCTTTCCCTCTGTTAATCACCACACTGTTGTCTGTGTCTATGAGGTTTTTTTCTTTGCTTAGTCCTTTTACTTTTTTCACTCAGCTCCCCACCTTCTCCCCTCTAACAGCTGTCAGTCTGTTCTCTGTATCTATGAGTCTGTTTCTATTTTGTTCATTTATAATATTCTTCAGATTCCACATATAAGTGAAATCATATGGTACTTGTCTGTCTTTGCCTGGCTCATTTCACTTAGTATAATACCCTCTAGGTCCATCCATGTTGTCACAAAAGGTAAGATTTTCTTCCTTCTTTTCACAGCCGAGTAGTATTCTATTGTTCAAAACATCATTCTTCAATCGTCTTTGCTGTGGAAAACCAAAGACTAACGTTCCTGTGCAGCTAAATGAAAGATGACAGAGTTTGGAGTTTATTTTGTAACCAGTGAGAAAAAACTAGAGGTAATTAAGTAAGGAGTGACATAATATGCTTAGAAATTTGTCTTTTTTATAGTGACCTGGCTGGAGTAGGATACATTTCTGAGAAAAGTGATTTAAATTCTGAGCCAATGTAAATAAATAAGAATTTGATCTAGCCATTGATTTAGACCATTAGGGAAGGTCACTTAAGATATCTTTTTCAAAATGTAAGGTAAACTTTTTACTTAACTGTATTGTCAATTTTATCATGACAAGATATTTCTTGATATACTATCCACTAAAATCCATGGTTTCACCTTCTGCAGTTTCAGCTAACCCTCTGTCAACAGTGGTCCAAAAATATTACATAGAGAATTCCAGAAATAAACAACTCATAAGTTTTAAACCACATAGTGTTCTGAGCAGTGTGATGAAATCTCCACCCCACCTGGGAAATGAATCATCCTTTTGCTGTCACAGTATCACAGAACTTCTGTTCAAGTGACCCTTATTTCACTTACTAATGGCCCTGAAATACAAGAGTGGTGATGGTGTCGTGTTTCCTTGATTTTTCACTTTCATTGGAGTTTTGTGTGGCTGTCTTTGCATTCGAAGCAGCAGTTACCTCCTCCATTCTTCACTGCCTTCAGGGGAAAAAAATACCTTCCATCGGCTCTGCTAGGTTCTGAGGCCTTCTCTGATCTTCTGTGGACACATGCTCTTGCTCCCTCTTGTGACAGAATTCTTAAGTTTGTATCCCTCTCTATCCTTCCATGCACCAGTCTGAGTGCTGACGGCCTTTCTTTCCTGTTCCCAAAGGTGGTGCTACAGCACAAATTTGTGGTCTCACTTTCCCGCAGAGTTGGGCCTGCTTTTCCTGCATACTCATAAGGCATCTTCCAAAGGTCCTTCCTGCTTGAGTGAAGGTGCTGGCCACAGGATGGGTGTGAGTGTGGGTGAGGCACACGAGGTGGTGGAGTTGCCCATGGGTCAATGGGGTGATCCACAGGTGGGCTTTCCCAGCAGTTCACTGGTGGGCTTCTTGGTGGAGTCTACCAAGCAGTTAATAGGATTCCCGTCTGTTTAACGCCCTCCAAGAGTCCTGTGTGCCACTTTCCCAGTCTCTTCTCATGCCCCAGTCACGGAGATTTCCTCTTAGTACTTGGGGTGGAGGAAGAGAGAAATGAGTCTCTTTATCACCTCCATACAGCTAAGGAAGCTAGGTGCTCATTTTCATGCTCCCCCTTCCCCCCACAGGAGAAATAATAGGCTGTGGAAGATCATCTTGGCCCTAACTTGTGCTGCCTTGGGGGAGAAGTGACTCAAGTAAAGTCAAAATGTTCCGCTTACCCATTTCAATGTGTTCAAACTTTTCTTTTCTTTTTTTGGATCCAGTGGAATGCTAGGTCCTCTCATCTGGAAGCCTGGACCTCAGCAAGGGTCTGTTGTCTACGAGTGACTGTCTGAGTAAGTGGTGTGCAGGGGCTCCAGAACTGAGGTCAAGTGTGGCTGGAGCTGGTTCATGGGTCACTTCAGTGTCCACAGCCAAGACTGAAGCCAGCCTGCCTATTACCTGATGCACAGGTGGGCAAGACTTCTACTGGGTCACTTGGTGACTGGTACTGGACACCAATGTCCACAAGGGCGTTTTTATTCATGGATGATACCAAAATATTTGTTGTTGTGATGAAGGGGTCAGAAATGAGGAACCTCACTCTATCTTGGTTTAAAATATATTTTAATACCTGATCAAAACAGTTATCTTATTGCTTTTTGTTTTAGGATTTTGCTGGCTGTTCTCTCTCATCTGCAGTGAATTGGGATTGGGATGGGTGAAGATGAAAGATAAGCATTGGGTTGTGGGATAACAATGGTATTCAAAAGGTAGGGGAAGAACAGTAGTTATAAGGATTGTGCTGATACTGGCTTCTGTTGACTTTCAGAAGCTTTAAAGATGAAAACGACAAGCTCCAGTTATTAATCCACATTGTTGTGACTCAACAGTGTTGTTTTAGGTGCTCCTTCTCTCCTGCAGCCTGTGTGAAAAGTAGACTTAAGATCTGCTTGTAAGAATGTCAGTGCTGTGATAAAGATGGAATGTCCAGCCTTTCCAGGCCTTCAATGTCAAAAATAGCCTTACCAGGAAAAGGATGGAATCCTAAGACCCACAGGCAAGCCTGAGGCTAATAGGACCAGATTACTCTGAACAGCAGAACAAAGTCCTGCCCCTTGTTAGAAGGCAGCAGTCTCCCCTTACTAAAAATCTTTCAAAAACCTCACTTGCAACATGTGCCTCAAAAGTAATGCTTATCATCTTCAAGATCTACCTTCTCTACTTCTCATTGCACTGAACAGGGAGATACAGTCCCTGCTTAAGGAAATACAGTTAGTTCATCATGATTATTCATGGACTCCAGATTTGAAAATCTGTCTCCCCACTAAGATTCATTTGTAACCCTCAAATCAACACTCATAGCACTTTCATGCTCATTCGCGATCATGCATAGCTGCAAAAAATTTGAGCTGCTTGGTAGAGATACCCAGATGAAGTTGAACAAGGCCACCCTCTGCCTTCTTGTTCCTGCTTGCATACTTAAAGCAAATATCCTTTTTCCAGTTTACCCAATGCCATGCTCATTTGTTTTTCACATTTTGTGCTTTTTGTTGGTGATTTTGCTATTTCAAACAGCCCCCAAAGATAGTTTTGAAATGCCATCTAGTGTTTCTAAGTGCAAGAAAACTGTGATGTGCCTTGTGGAGAAAATAGGTATGTTAGATTAGCTTCATTCAGTCAGGAGTTATACAATGTTAATGAATCAATGATATAAATTAAATGAGGTGCCTTTAAACAGCAACACATATAAAACAAGTTTAGGTATTGATCAGTTAAGGAAAATGTTATGAACCAAGGCTACCAGAAATCTAACCTTGTATTTAACCTAGGAATAATGGCTTAGTGACTTTATAGAACATAACTACCTCAAATAACAGGAATTGATCTCAAATGAAAGGAATTTCAGGTCCTGGCTAGAAAGTACTTGTAGGAACTAGGGGAACACCTGTGGGAATACCTTGGTGGTAGTGGATGTAGGGAAATATAAATCCAGAGAGAAGAAATTTTATTGACATGGGGAATATTTTCCACACCTTTTGATGCAACATTCTGGCAAGGACTTCTGGACCCAGAGAAGGCATTCTGAAGTCTAGACAGAACAATGCCTACATAAAAGGGATAGGAATACTGGAAAGGCATTGGAATGGTCTGAAGAAAGGCTCAGCTGGCTCCAGGTGGGTGAATCCTGAATAGATAAATTTGAGAGTGGAGAACCCACCATCTGATTTGATCTCCCAGAAAAGCCCAGAGGCTACTTGCTTCACTAAGGCGGTGAGGAACCCCCAGGAAGGAGGGAGGGAGGGGCTCACCGGCAGAGACTCTGCCTTGGAACTGATTTCTACTTATTCATGGGAGAGTTCTTTTCATGCACACAGTAGCATAAACAAAATTTGACCATAAACTCCCCCCAAAATTTGAAGAGTGAAATAACACAGAGAATGTACTTTGACAACAATGTAATACTAAAAATTAATAACTAAACCTAACTAGAAAATCTCTTATAATTTTAGGTTTTACATTTATGTGCATGATACATTTTGAGTTAATTTTTCTATGTAGTGTGATGTATGGATCAAAGTTTTTTTGAATATGGTGATCTAATCGCTGTGGAACCATTTGTTTAATGACTACTGTACTATGTACTACACTGAATATGTAACTTAACCTTTTGGTGCCTTTGTCAAGAATTGAAAATGTATACATCATTGTCTCTCTGGATTCTCTCTTCTGTTCCATTGATTTACTTCTCTATCCATATACCAACAGCATATTCTGTTGATTACTCTATATGATAGTTAACTTTATATTTCAACTTTACTGGGCTAAGGAATGCCCAGATAGCTGGTACAACATTATTTCCGGGTGTGTCTATTAAGGTGTTTTCAGAAGAGATTAGCATTTGAATTAATAGACTGAATAAAGAAAATCCACTCACCCTCAGCATTATGTGTACCACCCAATCTGAAGGCCCAAATAGAACCAAAAGTGGGGGAAGGGTGAATTCTTTTTTCTGGAGTGGGGACATCCGTTTTCTCCCGCCCTCAGATGACAGAACTCCTGGTCCTCAGGCCTTGGAGCTCTGGGACTTACACCACATCAACTCTCTCTGTTCTCAGGTCCTCAGACTCAGATTAAGTTATACCACCACCGTTCCTGGTTTCTCAAGTTTGCAGTTCTGTTTCCCTGGAAAACTCTAACATCCTGTAGTTTTATAATAAATCTTTGTCAGGTAAATTCTCCCAACCCACCTATTTTTCAAAGTTGTTTTAGCTATTCCAATTCCTTTGCATTTCCATATTGATTTAAGAATCAGCATGTAAATTTTACTAAAAACTTGCTATAATTTTGCTTTCACTGAATCTATAGACAATTTTGGGAGAGTTGACAGCTTAAAACTGAGTATTCTGATCCATGAACACAGTATATCTTTCCATTTATTTAGTTCTTCTTTAACTTCTTGTACAATGTTTTATAGGTTTCAATTTATATATCATGCACATCTTTTGCCAGATTATTCCTAAATATTTCATGTACCTTATGCTATTGTAAGTTGAATTTTTAAATTTCAATTTCCAGGTGTTTATTACTAAAATATAAAAATTTAAAATATGATTTAAAATAACAACCTGATATCATGCAACCTTGCTAAACTCATTATTCTGTCCACCACATCAGGTAACAGAATATTTCTGGAATATTTAACAATAAAAAATCTATGATTTTTATGATGAAGTTCACCACACTCTTTAAAGGAGAGATAGCATAGTCTGCTACAGTTCCAATGAGGAGAAATACCTGTCTTTATGAACTCCGTTATAAAGGCACTATAGTAAACACTTGTTTTATTGGGTATGCAATGTCTATGCCATCTTTTCTTGTAACTGGGAAATTTCTGCTTCCCTGCTGATGAGTCTCATGAGACTGCTTCCAGGGGTGTCCCACCTTTTGGCTTATCTAGGCCACACTGGAGAAGAGTTGTCTGGGGCCACATACTAAATACGTAAATACTAACAAAAACAAAACATCTCATAATGTTTTAAGTAAATCTATGATTTTGTGCTGGGCAGCATTCACAGCTACCCTGGGCCGCATGCATCCCGCAGACAGCGGGTTGGACACCCCTGGCTGGGGTCACCTTGTTCTGGGTAACAAGCAGAAACTTAACCCAAGGTAGCTAATTAAATTTCCTCCCTAAAAACTGAACTGTGGGAAAAGAAACAAGACTGAAAACAGTGTGTCTTTTGTTGCTATTCCATTGGCTTTACATTTTGTCTTTGTGGGATTCCACCCAGATCTGTGGCTCTGACTTGCGTCTTTCCACTGTATGCACAGCTCCTGTACTGATTGAGCTTCACGAGTGCCTGCTTTCTTCATCCCCCCAGAGATGTCACACTGCCACCTCACACTCTGCGAGACTTGTCTTAGTGTTTTCAGCTTGTATTCCACTCCCCAGGCAAGAGATGAGCTCCAGTTCCTCTCTGGTACCAGCTCATTTTTGTTGGCTTTGAGGAAGTTACTTAACCACAGCCAACTACGAAGTCTCCTCATCTACAATGGAACACCCAAAAAGATGAATAGCGAACTTCAGATAAGGAATTTGTTATTGAACAAAGGGATTAGAATTTGGCCCTGAAAGAAAACTTTGTATTGTATTAGACTGATTTGAACAACTATCATATTTGTAACTTATTAACTATAAAATTCTTCATTTTTGGAAGAATTATCCTGCCCTTTGCCTAATATTTAGTGTTGTATCATTTGGTCTAGGACATATAATACTGGACAATAATGAAAAATAGACTACGTAGATTACTAGTTATTCAAAATAATCATAATAATCTTATGATGGTTAAATAAATTCTCACTTTCACATATTTGATGTAAAATACTACGTAAAAACAAAATAACCTGGTCATATTTTTAACAATAATCGATTCCAGCTTATCTTTTCTGGTGATTACAAAGGAAAAAAACAAGTGTTACTGACAGACAGGAGGTTTTGAGGGTGCTTTACTTTAAAAGGGCTTGGGAATCAAATTGATA
>JAPYXV010001093.1:0-14466 GCA_028533065.1 Trachops cirrhosus | reverse complement strand
TGTCTTCCACACGGAGCATCCTTTAAATTCCGCCCTGGCCGCAGATGTCCTCATTCAGATGCAGCCTCCCTACACTGTCTTTGTCAAGCCCACGTATGGAGCGCCTCCCAGAAACAGTCTTGATGAGCTGTTGAGAGTCACACGAAGCTCAATGATAAAATTCTGAATGTCTGAATTGTAACTCGTGGTAATAAAATCACCACCATTATATGCTGGTCCATTCAGAATACCGTGGCTAATTAGGTTCACGCACCTGACAGGTGGCTTTTCTCTCTTAAATTGATTAAATGCAGTTTAATTACTGACGAAAGAATTCACAGCTGATTCAGGAAACAAATATAAAATTGATTCATCCGATGCAACGCAGCTCTAACGTGGCATCTGAATATAGACTGCGTGCGGTCTACTTCTGCTCAGTGCAAACTCCTTATGCAAGAAGAAAATTATCAACCGATTCATCAGCACTCGTAATGTCTCGATAATTAATTGCATATTTACAGGGGAAGATATCAAAATTTATACCCTAAATGAGCTCTGCTTGTCTCAGCCGATTATTAGTTGAGTGTGTGTTTAGATTGAATCCCACTGCAGCGACTCACTTGTTAGGGAACATCAGGCCAGTTATTCAAACATCCCAGTTCGGCATCTGTGAAACGGGCTTAATATTCATTGCTTTCTCGGTGACCATGAGGAAAATTCGGTGAACAGAGCACAGAAGAAATTTAAGACTCTTTAGCTGAAAATGCTAGGAATAAGTTATCGATTATTGCTTTTGTGTTTTCTTAATCATTTCCCTATGTCTAAGACAATATTTATGAACAGGTCTCATGACAATCGGCTGTTTAAATAAACTATGACTTCCTCGCTTCCTATTTCATGAATTAACTAAGCATGCATCAGGCTGAGGAAGAGCTTGTAACTACGGCAACAACAGAAGAAAAACTAGTTTTCATCTCCATCCTCTCTCTTGGGGGGATAAAAAAATTAACTGAGAATATCTGTGTTTCAAACATTTTAGTTTTACAAATGAGATTTTTATTAGTATTTTTCTTACTTTCTGTTTTTTTAAATTGTATCACCTTTCCTAACCTGCGTTCCAGGTATGTGGTGCTACTACAATAAAAATACATTTGAACAATGAGGCAGTTTAGGCTCTCTCATATTACTGACTTTCTTCTATTGCACACGGACAAAAAAACTTGACTCATACTTTATTTTTGGCAAACTACCTCTTTTTAGAGCACTGAAGCGGGATTTGTTTTTGCTCCCCCTCCCCGGTTCACCCCCTCTTCAGAGACCTGACCGATGCCTGTTTTGGTAGTGGGTTCATTCCAGAGTGAATTCTCACCCTTTCTGCCCCAGACAGCACATTGGCACAAGTAAGTCTTACACCAACAGCTCACACGACAGCTCAGATTCTTTGATCTTGATACCACGGTGGTCCTGGGACCGACACCCGCTTCGTGCCCATATTAGAGGAAAGGGCAGTGCTTTCGTACTTGTGAGCTCTTCCCAGGTGACAAGGTGGTTACCTGTGCGTCACCTGTCTTCCCTTGGAAGCGTAGAACAGGATTCTCTGAATCAGTTTTGCAAGTGAAGGAAGTAAGGCTTGGGAAAGATTGAGTCCCAGACATACGTCAGGATACAGCGCAGTGGAACCGCAGAACGGGTCTTCGAGTTAAACTCAGAGCCAAACGCCGGTGCGCTGGTGATTCCTACCGAGAACAAGAATGAGGTTTGAAGGTGGAGTCTGCTCCTCCTCGCCGGTGAAGGTCCGTAGCCTCCTTGGTAGGGAGTCTCGATTTCTCCGTTTCAATGTTTCTGTTTGTAAGGAGAGAGCAACACCTTCATGAAGTAAGAATTTCACGAGATAAAACGATAGAGTGAATGCAGAAATTGCAGTGCGGTGTTTGTTACAAACTAGACGCAAAAGGCGTACATCGAATCCTGTCTCTCCCCCTTTGGTTCACCATGGTGGGGTGTCCCAGGGGTGCAGAGCTGACCGAGGAAGGAGGTCAGCCGGTGGGGCCCACGGCACTCGGCGAGGTCTGCCTGGGGCTGTGGGACAGGTGTGCGTGCGGGGGGCGTGCAGGGGGCATGCAAGGCTCCTCCAGGTCAGGAAGAGGGGATCAGAACAGGGATTGCAAGGCGTGGGGCTGCCCCCTCCGCAGCCGGGCGGGGGTCTCTGTGTCAGAGCTCTGAAAGGCAGCCCCACTGTCCTGCTGTGACCTGTGGCCCGCAGGTGATGGGTGCCGTCCCAGGGGCCGTGCAAAGCAAGTGGGCTGGCTCCACACAGCTGGAAATCTGTTATCTGGATTATATTTAAAATAACGGGATGTGTAAAAATTGAGTTTTGTGCAGCGGGCTTTTGAGCCTTGGGGCTCCACTCCCCTATTTCAAAGTTCAGTGTCTTTGACATACGGGAGACCTGTGCCTTCTTCACCGGCACGGGTGACATGTGTCTAAAACAGCTGCTTCTTCTGAAAAGCTGGTAAATTTAAAAATACCTAATTTTGATACTATTAATGGTCGGTGCCTGTGCTTCCGAAATGTCGACTTCCCCGCCCTTCCCCTTCTTCTGGGAGCTGTTCTTTTTCTTTACTCTTCCTGCCCCTTTGCGGCATCTGCCTCCTTGCTGTGAGCGCCCCAGCAACGAGCCCCGCCAAGCCCGACTTGCCAATAATTTCAAGGCACATCCTCCCTTATGTTCAGATGTCTCTGCTCATAGTCCCTCTTGCAGAATAAAACATGATATCAGGATGGGCATGATATTTATTGTCTCAAAACTAATCCAGTTCCTTCATCGGAAGGACCAGTCAAGTCTGCCTCCGGTTTCATAGCTGATCCACTTAGGGTGCCTCCCGACTGTTTTCCCCGTGGAGAGAGAGGCCCGGGTTTATAGGGCATGGCGATGTAATAAAATCTTATTTCTGAAAAGCCTGCAGAATGCTGGACAAGGTCAGCGGATACTGGAATTATTTTGAGCTATAAGATAGAAGATAAAATATCCTTTCTGAAGTCTTACCTTTGGACAATCACTCTTGGCGAGGACCTACAAGAGGGTCAGAACAGTAAAAGAAAATAATAAGGGCTGTCACAAAATATCACAAATTCAGCTTAAGGACTTTGGAGAAGCAGAGGTAAAGGACATTTTTAATGACTATGAAAGTACAACTTGCTCCTTTTCCCTGCAGAACGTCACTGCCCTGTAAACAGTGTGGCCGTCTGTGACTTCTAACATGCCGATCACTTGCTTGTCCCTTTATGCTGACCGGTGGGTCACAGGGAGCCCAGACAAGCAGGCTTCCTGGCCGAGTCTGAGCTTCTCATGTTAATTTGCTGTTACTCGAGGTTGCATTTATGCTGACGTAATTCTCCGTCTAATAACCTTATGTTTACAGAGTAGCCAGGATGAATACAGTCTGAGTTCACAGCATCATCGCACGGTCCTCTCGAATACTGCTGACACGGTATAAAATACCAGCTTATGATAATCTTCCCAAGCTAGTTTTGACTGCATTAAGGATCTAAGCGCTGACAAGAGCCGAGCTCACTGGTAACCGGATCTCAGAG
Source organism: Trachops cirrhosus (assembly GCA_028533065.1). Classification (NCBI taxonomy): domain Eukaryota; kingdom Metazoa; phylum Chordata; class Mammalia; order Chiroptera; family Phyllostomidae; genus Trachops; species Trachops cirrhosus. The sequence continues at coordinate 10,893 of JAPYXV010001093.1, read as the reverse complement.
GACCTGCTCCTTGTCATCTGGCCCCTCACCTCCCCGCTCCTCCACCGTGAAACCTGCGATAAAGACGCCGGCGCGCTGTGGGGGCCAGGCAGGGAGAGGCGGGGTTCACAGCCGTTCTGAGAACAGGCATTGCACACAGGCGGGTTCATTAGGGCGTGACCTTGACCCTCCAGTCTGACAGCCCCACAGAACGGCGGGGCGAAGGCGCCGAGTGACGCCTCCAAGTGACGGCACAATCATGACGTCACAGGAGTGACGCACCGTTTCCCCTGCCGTCTCCCCGCTGAACCGGCACGCGACCCCCAGCCAGCGAGTGTGGACTTCCACCGTGGCCGAGAGGGCTGGTGCTGAGACCCGCGAGGCCCGTGCTCCCACGGCAGGGTCCCCCGCCAGGGGAGACTCACGGTGGGCGATCTCAGCCATGCTGGTCGCTGCAGCAGGATTCCAAACCAGCCGAGGGAGTCTGCCTGAGAGACGCCCCGCCTGTCCGCAGAGGAAGGGGTGGGGCATCGATGACCAGATACGTTTTAAACAGGGAAACCTGGAGGTCATTCGGAAGAGAAGCCATGCTTCGCCGTGGGGACGCACGCCTGCTCTGGGCGTGGGGGGAACGGAACGGCACGGCCACGTGGCTCGGAGGGCGTTCTGGATAAAGGCAGGCGGTGCTGGGCGACAGTGGACTCGAGATTCACTCGAGGTGACTGGAAACCAGGGAAGGGAGTGAGGCCCGTGGCTGCGCCATAGATGCCAAAGGTCAGTGTCAACCAGAGCAGGAGGCGAGGGGCTGGCGGGCAGACCTGTAGTCCAGGTGCGTACAAGACAAACTAGGGACACAGAAGAACAGACACAGCAGGCTCATACTCAGGAGCATGCGACACCCCAGTGAACAGAAGAGAAGTTTGTACATAGACCAAGGGGATTAATTTGTTCTAGGCAGTATAACTTATAAACATTAGTTGAACAATTTGGCACATGACGGGGATACTCATAGAGCCGTGGCAAGTATTTTCAGGCACTCCGCGCTCCCACTATGGCGTAGAGATTCAAGTCACTTCTTACCAGGATGCTGTGCGTGCTGTGTGCATTTGCACGCATCTGTGTGTGTCTGTGTGAATGTGTGTGTGCGTGCTGTGTGTCTGTGTCTCCGTGTACTGTGATGTGTGTGTGCATTTTGTGTGTTTGTGTAAATGTAGCGTGTGACACATGCATGGCATGCATGTTTGTGTGGATGTGTGATGTCAGGCATGAGTGTGGTTGTGCACGTGTCTGTGGCTTTGTGTGTGCATGCACACGTGTTTGGGAGTGGAGGAACCCTCTGAGCAGTAGCCGGAGGAAGGACACCTGACAACTTCAGCCCCTGGTGCCACGAAAAGCACCACACAGCCGTGGCCCGGACGTGGATGCTCTGGTTGGCAGCCGCCTCCTCGCCGGGCAGCGTCCGGGTGGTCTGAGGATCACGGCCGCGGTCCACAGGGTTCCTAGGAGACTGCTGGGTAGAGCTTTGCAAACTGTAACTTCCAGGTGAAGTCCAGCGTGGTCAGTGCACACAGGACACAGAGCCACCCCAGGCCGCAGGCGGAGGCCAACCGCTGCAAAGCAGAGCGGGCCAACAACACAACTCGATGACCGTGAGGTCAGGCCCGCGAGCATGACAGAGTGGAGAAGAAACAAACAGCGGAAGATATCAACAAGGAAATGCCTGTAATGATGGAGCTTGAGAGGGAAACTGCTTCGGGAAGGAAGAAAGCACGCGGGGATGAGGGACAGCCAGTACAGGAGGCTCCTTGTCCTCTTCCTTCTCTTCTCCTCCCTCCGCCCCCTCCTCCGCTACCTCCCCTCCCCCCACTTCTTCCCCCTTCTCTCCCCGCTCCCTCTCGACACAAAAGGTAAAAGGAGCTGCATTAGATGGAGTTGAAGGGCAGCCCTGCAGCGGCCCTACCTGGGCAGGTGAGCTTCTTTCCCACAATCTCAGTCCATCACGGTCGCATGACGATCACGCATCACCCAAGCGCGGCACCTGTCCGGAGAAGCGCCTGGACCGGTGCCGCCATCACTGTGCAAACACCATCGGGCGCGCTTCCACAGACCTAGATGCCGCCGCCTACCCCCTACCCAGTCGGCGTGGCGTGCTCCCCAGCTCACATGTGGCCGGCCGTCGACTGAAACGTCATGATGTGACGCACGGCCACTCTTAGTTTGAGGGCTCAGATAAACGCCTCTGCTCAGTGGATACCTCTTCCACTGTACGGTGTGGTGGGCGTTTGGTGTTCAGCCACAAGGACGGTACTCCTCCCTTTCCCACTTCTCTGGAGCAGCCGATATTCGGCAGTCACTCTGCTCCACAGAGCGGCGAGCTCTGAGATGAGCAACGCCCTGCAGTTGCTCTCACTCCAGTGGTGAGGGGAGACAAGCCAGGCGATGTTACAAGGGCTACAGAACGGTGCAGTTGCACAGGGTGTAATGCAATGGACTGCATGTTGCTTTACTGCCTTGTTATTACTGCAAGAATCTTCACTCTAACAGGCAGCCCGCTCGGGGGTTCTCGTTAACTCGGAGAAGAGAGGAGCTGGCGTAGGCGGGAACGTTTTCCGCTCCTCACACCTTACACGAAACTCCAAGGAGAACATCTTGACTAAGGCTTATGTAAGTCCAAACAGTCCTCGTGTCCCCAGCGTCCCACACTCTCACTCCACCCTCCGCCCGCCACGTCCCCGGAGAGTCGAGCAATCTGTTACAAGGCCGCCAGGCGCTGGCTGAGGGCTTCCCCTCGCCTGTCTTCCAGAGCAGACTCCTCCCCTGCGCCCTCCCCCGCCTCACCCCAGCGCCTGACGGTGTGCAGTACATGGAAGCTGGTGAATCAATGCATGTTTATTGAATAAATTAATGAGTGAATTGACCAACAAACAAGTTAACAGTCCCTTGCCTACAGCATTCCATTAGCAACTCTGAGTATCCATGAGAAACTGTGGAATATCTCATCATCATGCCAATGCTGCAGTCGCCATTCCAAGTCCAGAATAAAGTCGAAATTAAAGCAGCCATAAGGAAAGCTAAGGGAAAAAGTATACAGAAAACATAGTAATATTCAAAAGTTTAGAGAATCACTAGGTAAGAAAATCAGAATTGGGAATGATCCTCAGCTAAAGTAGATCTTTCTACAAAACTCTGTCACTTAAGTTGGGGACTAGAAGAATTTCTCTGATGTTGACTAATATTTCTCAATAGTATTGATTCAAATAACACGGCTCAAATAACACGTCTCCCCTAAACAATGGCGATGTTGCTCACTCCCAGTGCTCTAAATGCTTCCTCGGCATTCATTCCCTGAGTGGCTGCCGTATTTTCCCCATTTTTACTTATCGAAAAACTGAGTGGCAGAGATAGTGAAAAGCTCGCCCACCCAGGAAGGGACAGCTTTGGGATCCCGACCGGAGAAGCCGAGCGGCAGTCGGCTTCCTGAGGCGGAGCGCCCAGCAGCGCGGCGAGCCCCAGAGCAGACCGTTTGCGCTCAACCCAGAATGACCGGGCGCATATTTGTGACCGGCCCGTGCCGCCCCTTGCATTACCTGGCTGGAGCAGTCACGTATTTTTAAATAGCCTGTGCGAAGTGTGCTTTAACACTGCCAGCATTCTTTTCCAAAGCCTATAAAACATTACTGTTTTTGAAAAATATTCAAGTAACTTAGAACCTGGAGGAGGAGAAAGAAAGAAATCATTAGCACCGTGCGTGAACTATTGTTCAGCTGGATCGTGATGCATGACCCACAGCTGCCGCTGAGGGAACAGCTTCCAATGAAATTTAGTTTCTCTTCTCAAGTACCTCTTCCTGCTCTGCCAGATATCTTATCAGCATTATTTCAGGTCTTGGTGTTTGTTTATAAACATCTATCTTGCCATGGAAAATTTAAATAGAGATCAACTCTGAAGCATTGTAAATCTAAGGGCCGAAAATCGCCTGGTAAAACTTGGCCATTTATCCAATTAGTTAAATAACACTCTTAGCGCTGTGCAAAGATTTATTGACTTTTACCATTCAAGATATTCATGAAAACCCCCTTCAAAAACACCTATTTGTAAACATTTTAATCACAAGATCTGTGCCGTTAGGTGGTGGCAGGCTGTGGGCAGGATATTAAGTTACTAAACACTACATCATCCGTAATGGCCAAACACCGCCATTAGCTTTTGTCTTCAGAAGCAATTTTCTTCCACTACATTTTCCAGGAGAGTTCTAAGGAGGAAAATGCTGAGAAGTTACAGCATCAACTCCCTTATCCTTGCAGAATTGCTTTAATAAGCCCAGAGCTACCGGGCAATGAGCTACAGAGGATATGGCAAAACTTCATTACTCCCCAATTGCTGGTCTTAGGAAACCGAAATTTGTTCATTCCATAATTTTGAAGACATCACTCAAGACTCTTTGAAGGAAAGTTTTGTTATAAATTATATAAAGGTTACAGAAAGGCATTATTTTTCCTTCCACTGGTCATATAATTTACAAATAAATCAGAACCAGAAAATTAGCATCTGAGCATGAGTAGCAATAACATAAGTATAGAGCTATGAGTGAAAAGGAGCATTGGAAATAGAACTACTGTGTTGAAGCAAACGACAAACTGAGCCTTGAAGATGAGGTGCAAGTGTGGTTGTGGGGTCCTTCATGTTTAGTTTTCTGAATGAAACGGCTTTTCTGCAACAGTAAGTGGGCGTGTGGACTGAGCTGGAAGCTACAACCGGAAAAACAGCAGGCTCTGTGGAAGTCTCCGTGGAAGCTCGGCTGCGCGCAGCCGAGCCAGAAGCCGGGCCCCGCACGTGACTAATGACTAGGAAAACGTAGTCAAATATGTGCTCAGGAACACATGTTCTAAAATAAAGTGAAAGCCAGCTAGCACTCCCAGTGTCTAAAAATCTACCTCCCAGATCGGCATGAAAAATAAAGCAAACAATATAACCAAAAAATCATTATATGGGGAAAACAAAGACACAGAACATGGACATGCAATTAATTTTTCCAGAAAACAGTAAAATGTCTACTTAGAGATAGTATATTAGATATTTTTATGGGAAAGTATGAATAATTTTAGGTAAAATCCACTGAGGTGGTTGAATGCGCTCTCCAAGTAGCTATGTGGTTTTCAATTTTAAGTATATTTTTTATTATAAAAATTTCAGACCCTGTCCCCTTGCGTGGGTCTAAGTGTCGACCAGCCTGCCTGGCGTGGCTGGAAGAGGCTCGTGCCGCGCAGGGTAAGGGACGGCGCCCCGGGCGCAGGGTGTGGGGAGCACTCGTGGGGCTGTGCACGTGGGTCTGGTGGCCAGGAGACTGAGCACGGAGAGAAGAGTATACAAGTGAGTATTTCGAGTATAATAGCCACCTGGTTACAGAAGGCAGTAAAAACCTGAAAATGAATGAGGTTAGGATTAACCCATGGCTCAGAACTAGAACCCCAAGGTCAAGATGTGACATCACTGTTGTTAATATTGATATAAAGGATAAATATGTTGGGTTGGCCAAAGCATTCATGCGTTTTTCCATAGGATGGTTCTAGTAGCACTTAGGTGTCTTTAACGTCATTTGAAACTATTTTGTTAGATTGTATTGTGACAGCTGTCATATCAGCGTGCATTTAAAAAATCTTGTCAAAACTGGTGAATTTTTTGTAGCCATTTCAACATTGAAGATGGTAGAAAATACGCAACATTTTGGCACATCATGATTTATTGTTTCAAGAAGGTAAAAATGCAACGGAAATGCAAAAAAAAATTATGGAGTGTATGGAGAAGGTGTTGTGACAGATAAAATGTGTCAAAAGTGGTTTCCACAGTTTCATGCTGGAGATTTCTCACAGGACAAGGCTCCGGGGTCGAATAGACTAGTTGAAGTTGATAGCAGTCAAAATGAGACATTAACGAGAACAATCAACATTTTACCACGCAGGAGATAGCCAACATACTCAAAACATCCAAATCAATAAAGTTATCGGTAAAAATGAAAAATGTGTCTTTCATTTTATGAAAAAACCAAACAGACTTTTGGCCAACCCGACAGATTTAGAGAGAGCTGTGTGTACGTGAATTTTTTCCTGCCCCATCTGCTGAGAAGGAACAGCAATAATGACACCCCAACAGCAAAGAGCCGGTGGTCCTGTCCACCAGGGACGGATGGAGAGAGGACAGGGCGAGCCTGAAGGATCCCATTGTGCCAAATCATTAGGAAGTGCTCCAAGAATGATGACACTTGTCAAAAGGACACAAGACCTAGCTTGAAGGATTTCCCATTGGCCGAGTCTGGGAAATGCTGAGCTTCAAAATAAGTAATGACAGTAATGAATTGTGACACATTGAGTTAAATTGGGATCTATGAGTCCACACTGATATAAATCAATACATAGGGAAGACAGGCAAGCTCCATCTTACCAGAAGAGTACAAACTAATAAATGTAAATGGGATGATAGGAGTAGAAAACCACCATTTAGCTACCATCATAGTTATCATGGATTCAGGGAAGTCGGCAGCCAGTGCTAAAAATCAGTGGAAGGAAGTTTGATATGGAATATGAAATGTATGTGATGTCAGTTATTTCCTGCTTAATTTCATTTAATTATTAATTAATAAGTAAACTTTTATTGTTAATTAAATCTCTAGTGCAGAAAAAGCCAGACATCGTGACAAAGTGAAAAACTCATCATCACCAGGGACAGGTCAAGTTCATGTCGTCCTGACGGAAGGAGAAAAAGCATCACTTCTGTGGCCCTTCTGCCCCAAAGTCATAAACCATGAGAAGATATCAAACAGACCCAAATGGACAATCCTTCCACAAGGAAAATCGCCTGTAGTTATCAAAATATCAGCGTAATGAAAACCGAGATATGCAGACTGAGGAATTGTTTCAGACCAAAAGACACTAAGGAGACATAACAACTAAACAAATTATACGCTCATGGGTGGGATTGTGACTCTATTAAAAAAACTATTCAGACAATTGGTGAAATGTAAATGGGTTCTGCAGATTATATGCATATACTAGTGATAATTTTTAAACGTTGATTCTGTACTGCAGTTACGTAGAAGAGTTATTCTACTTAGGAAATGAAGTATGCATTAAGGGGTGAAGTGCGAACATATTTGCAACTTACTTTGAAATGGTACAAAATTAAATGTGTGTGTGTGTAAAGAGGCAGGAAGAGAAAATTTGCAAACATACACTAAAATAAGTGGAATAATACAGGCCAAAGACCTTTGCCCAGATTCAACAAATAGCAGTATTTTGCCATATATGTTCATTACTTCATTCTGTATTGCTAAATTATTTTACAGAAGTCCCCAGCCATTTTATCACTTAATATATGGGTATACACATATATAAATTCTTGGGATCAGGATATAGAAAAGCTCCATCACCCTACAAATCTTCCCCGTGTCACCTATTTGCTGCCAGAGACGCCCCCTCCGCCCCTCTCTCTGCCAGAGCTGCATGGCGTCATCACTAGCTACACAGAAACTTTACATCAGGAAGAGTGATTCCTCCTACTTCACTGTCCTTTCCCAAAGTGGTTTTTGGCTATTCCAGGGCTGTTGTATTCCATTTAAATGTGAAATCAGATTGTCTTTGTCTATTAAAAAACGTGTTGAAATTTTTGAAGGAATTTTGTTAAACCTATAGATCTGTTTAGGGAGTATCAACATCTTGCCTGTGTGTATCTTCCAGTATATGAATACAGCCTCTCCTTCCACTCAGGTCTTTCAGTCATTCTTCATTTTGTAAATTTTAGCATATAGATCCTGGACACATTTTCTTAAATTTGTACCTAAGTATCATGCTTTGCAAATTTCTGTTTGCTCCTGTTTGTTGTCAATATATAAAAATGTAATGGTTTTTTGTGTGTTGATTATTCATTTCATGACCTTACTGAACTCACTAATTAATTCTAGGAGTGTTTTGTTAATTACTTGACACATTCCATGAAGACAATCAGGTCATCTCTATTCAGAGACAGGTTTGTTTCTTTTCCCACATTATATGGCTTTTATTTTTCTTGTCTTACTGCAGTGACTAGTATTTTCAGTGATATACTAAACAGGGGCAGAGAGAACAAATACAACTGCCTTGGTTCTGACCTTTGAGAAGAAACATTCAGTCTTTCATCATTAAATATGATGTTAACGATAAGGTTTTTAAATTAAATTTTGTACGAGATGGAATGTTTCACTTTATTCCTAATTGTTAAAGTAATTAAACAAGGAGCCTTGGGACTGAGGTGGTTTAATGCCTTGATAAGCAACCCAAACCTATGCCAGAGTTAAATCCTATAAATACCTGGAGGTTGAGAAATGAAACCTGAGAACAGCCAATCACAGATAGACAGCAAGGCTTTCCCAAATAAGGTGATGGCTTAAGCTACTGCCAATCAAATAGTTTTCCGCTTTGCTTCCACATCTGATCCGTAAAAACCTTCCCCCAAGACCTCATGGGCAGGGTCTTCCTCACCCCTTAGTGCTGCCCAATTCAAACTGATTTTTGCTGAAATAAACTAAAATATTGTCACATGCCTCTGTGTATGTTTTAACATAGTACATGGAATGTGCTTAACGTGAAGAGATGACTTTTGTTACATGCCTTTTCTGCTTCAATTTAGGTCATAATATTAATTTTCCTCTTTAACCTGCAGATATGGTATACTCCAGTGACTGATGTTCTAACACTGAAACAACCCTGCCTACCTAAAATAAACCTGCTTAGTCATGTGGCAGTACTCTTTATAATTATTGGGTTTAGGGTGCTAAAACTGTGTAGAAGATTCTTGCATCTTGGTCCATGCTATGGATCTGAGAGATACTGGCCTGTAGATTTTTGCATCTGTCTTTTTCCACGTCAGGTTTTGATACCAGAGTCATACTGGTCTCTTGGAATGAGACTAGTCTCGTATTCTCAGGAAGGTATTGTATAAAATAGGTGTTAATTCTTCTTTGCATGTTTGCTAAATTCTCCAGAAAGTTCCAGTGGGCCTGAAAATATCTTTTTTTATAATTTTTAAAATTAGAAATTTAATTTCCTATAGGTTACAAGGCTATGCAAATTATGTTTTGTATTTAGTGAGTTCTGGGAGTTTTTGCTTTTAGAGGGATGGGACCCTTTGTTGTGAAATTTACGTGTGTGGAGTTGTTTGTACTATTTTCTCATCATCTCGCTGTCGGCAGGTCTGTAGTGCTACCCCCCCATTTCATTCCTGATGTCAGGAATTTGTGTCACTGCCAAGGCCAGTGTTACTTAAGATTTGACCATGTGACTAAGAAACAACATTGCGCTTCCTTGAATTTTGTTCTCTCGTTTTTCTCTTTTCAATCCACCGCTTTTTGTTCTTCTCTTTGTTACCTCCTTCTTTCTGCTCACTTGGGTTTATTTGGCTCTTCTCTTTCTAGTGTCTTAAGTGGGAGCCTGGGCTACTGATTGAGGACTTTTTCCTTCCCTAATGTACGCATTTGCGGCCCTGACACCTCCTCAGTGTGGACTGGGCTGGCTGCCTCCTACAGGTGTCTGCCGGTTAAACGTGGGAGGGAGGGTCCAGAGAAGTTCTGGTCGGAGACTGTGGCTGTTCGCCGGCTTCAGAGGCCCAAGCGAAGTAGTCAAGACAGCCCCAGACACCCCTTCACCAGCTGCCAGTCCCCCCAGCCACCAAGGGAGCGGGGTCGGGCGGCAGGCAGGAGGGCTGGGAGTCACCTGGCTCGAGCAGAGGGAGCCTGTTTGTGGAAAAGGAAAAAAAAACCATCGAACAGGCTGCAGAGTTTAAGTAAGTACACGCAACTCCCTAAGGAGAAAGTAAAGCTATTTTTTTTACATCTGCCCAGGAATTTAATTAAACAGCCTCACTGCCTGTTTAATCTGATTACAGCGTTTCAGATATGAAATTAAGCCATCGGGCATTTAGGCCACGTCCAGTTCCTTGCTGTCAAAGGGTGTTGCATCTGGGCGGCGGTGACACCGGGCGGAAGGCCCGACCTAATTTTCCCGCCTCCTCTTCAGTAGCTCTCAGCACGAATTCCTGACCATCCCATTGCATGCTCTGAAGTCACTCTTACGGTCACACTGAGGCTGTGGGCACCCTTTATTTGAGCCAGGAACACACTGATATGTATTGACGAAGCGTAATACTCACATTTAACAAACTGGTTATCTTTACCTTGTCCTCTCAAGCGAGTCAGAATATTTGGGAATCCGTGTCGAACAGCTTGTTGGGGGCTCAGAGGTTATTTTTATTTTTATTTTTATCCTTGTGTTGCGACGACAGGGAGCTAATATGGAATGAGCCACAATGTATTGCCACCAACGTCCTCAGAGACCACCGATAAAAGAGGGAGTATACTCTCACAGCAGAAGGCTCACAGACCAGTGTTTCCAGCCACCCGTGGGCGCGCGGATGAGACAGACGGAAGGTGGGGTGTCACGCCCGCGCCCCCAGATGCTTCCTGCTGCGTGCTGCTCCGCCGTGGACGTCTCGCCCAGAGGCTGGAAGTCCCACGTTATTTTGCTCGTTCCTTTCTGAAAAGAAAACGCTTCCCCATAAGCCCAGGACTATGAATAGTCACTTCCCGACGCCAGGCGGGCGGCTGCCGGCCTCCCCCGCAGCACAGCGATTCTCCACGCTCAGAAAGCTCAGCCCTCGCGGCCTGCGCTGCGCGGAGGAGCTCCTGGCGGGGGTGGTGGCAGCGGGTACCGGGGAAGAGCTCACTTCTGTGCCGAGAAGATTGCTCCAGCCGAGTCTGCCTTAGGCCCCAAGGGGCCTGCTTGCGGGGACACTGCCTGGTGGACTCGCTGCCCCGGGAGGGGGGTAGGGGGTGGGCGGGTGGCAGGAACAGGGAGGACATCTGGTGTTCGGTCCTTTTCCCAGGAAACA
>JAPYXV010001092.1:0-14467 GCA_028533065.1 Trachops cirrhosus | reverse complement strand
CTTCTTGCCTGTAAGGTCTCTTTTGAGAAATCACCTGACAGGCTGATGGGAACTCCTTTGTAGGTAACTGTCTCCTTTTCTCATGCTGCTTCTAAGATTCTCTCCTTCTCTTTAATCTTGGGTAACATAATTTTGGCGTGCCTTGGTGTGTTCCTCCTTGGGTCCAACTTCTTGGGGAGTCTCTAAGCTTCCTGGACTTCCTGGAAGTCTATTTCCTTTACCAGATTGGGGAAGTTCTGCTTTATTATTTGTTCAAATAAGTTTTCCACTTGTTGCTCTTCCTCTTCTCCTTCTGGTACCCCTATAATTCGGATGTTGGAACGTTTAAAGATGTCCTGGAGGTTCCTAAGCCTCTCCTCATTTTTTTGAATTCTTACTTCTTCATTCTTTTCTATTTGGTTGTTTCTTTCTTCCTTCTCGTCCACACTGTTGATTTGAGTCCCAGTTTTCTTCCCATCACTATTGGTTCCCTGTGCATTTTCCTTCGTTTCACTTATTGTAGCCTTCATCTTTTCATCTAATTTGTGACCAAAATCAACCTATTCTGTGAGCATCCTGGTCACCAGTGCTTTGAACTGTGCATCTGATACGTTGGCTGTCTCTCAGCTGCTTAAAAGGATGGGTTCTGGAGCTTTCAATTGATCTTCTGTTTGAGCCATCTCTTTTTTTGGGGGGAGCTGGTCATGCCTGTTATGTATGAGGGGTGGAGCCTTAGGTGTTCACCAGGGTGGAGCAACCCACATTGCTGGGTTGTGATGCTGTTTGTGGGGGCGGGGTCCGAGAAGGAACAATGGCGCTTGCTCCCCTCTCTGTCAGACCTCAGTCCCCTCCACCGCGTCCCCGGAGCAAACTGGGCCCCTCTGGTGCCAATTTCCGTGTGGGTGGGCTTGTGTACCCCGTGGGACTTTCCAACGACCTCTCCTGTGAGGCTGGGAGCCTCTCCCTGTGCCTCAACCCCCACAGGTGTTTTCAATCAGCGCCCCAAGGCTCTATTTCCCAGCACTGGGATCCTGGGTTGCGCACAGTGCCTTGCTTCACAATAGCCACCTCACTGGCTCTGCTGGTTGCCACCCCTTGGCCAGGGTCTGCCAGCCGTCCGCTTGCATGCCCAGGGGCCGCCCACTTCAGTCTTGTGCACCCTGGTTGCCTCATGCGACTGGTCCAAACGATCTCAGCTCCGCCACCCACACCCTGCTGCCCGACTCTGCCCCTCCTACCAGTCTGGATGAACGTGTCTATTTTAACTCCTTGGGTGTCCAACTTCCATACAGTTCAATTTTCTGTCAGTTCTGGTTGTATTTCTGTGCGAGGGGGCACAGTGTGTCTACTTATGCCTCCATCTTGGACGGAAGTCCCAAAACTATTTTTATTGGTAGAAACATGATCTTATATATATAAAACCCCAGAGAATCCACAAGAAAGACACAAAAGATAGTAAACAAATTCAGCAAGGCTGCAGGTTACATGATCAAAAAACAAAAATCAGTCACATAGCTGTCTTTCTATACACCAATAATTAACAATCTATAAAGGAAACTGAGAAGGCATTCCATGTATAATAGCATCTATAAAAAGGAGTAAATTTAACCAAGAGGTGAAAAATCTGTACTCTAAAAACTATAAAACATTGCTAAATAAAAGAAGACCAAAATGAATGGAAAGATTCCCTGTGTTCATTGACACTGTTAAGATACCAATACTATCTAAAGTAATGTACAGAGCCAGTGCAATCCCTCTCAAAATTCCAACAGCCTTTTTTTTTTTGCAGACATAGAAAAGCCAATACTCAAATTCATATTGAATTGCAAGGAGCCCCAGAGAGCCAAAACAATCTTTAAAAAGAAGAACATGCAAAGACACATTTCCCAAAGTTAAAACTTACTACAAAGCTATAGTAATCGAAGCGGCAGTACTAACATATGGATAGATATATAGACTAATGGGATAGTATTGAGAATAACAGTAATAAATCCATACATCCATAGCCCATTGATTTTCAACAAGGATGACAAAGGATGCCATTTCGACAAATGGTACTAGGATAACTGGATTTCCACATGCTAAAGAATGAAGTTGGACCCCTAAGTCACACCATATAATAAAAATTAACAGAAAACTGATCAAGTCTAAATGTAAAAGTTAAAAGTGTAAAACTCCTAAAAGAAAACAAGGAAAAGCCTTCATAGCATTGGACTTGACAACAAATTCCTAAATATGATGACAAAAAGCACAAGCAATTAAGAGAGAGAAAATGAACTTCATCAAATTTAAATATTTTTGTACATCAAATGACACTGTCAAAAAGTAAAAAACAAAAAAAAAAAAACAAGGTACCCTAGAGAGAAAATATTTGTAAATCATATATAAGAGTTTAATATCCAGAATGTAAAGAACACCTACAACTCAACAATAAAACATAATAATAATTTTAAAAATGGGCAAAGTCTTGGATAGATATTTCTCCAAAAACATACAAATGGCCAATGAGCACATAAAAAATGCTCAACATCACAAATCATTACAGAAATATAAACAAAAACCACAATGAGATAACACTTCACACCCATTAGGAGAGCTATAATCAAAGCATATCAGAAAATAACAAGTGTAAATGAAAATATAAAGAATTTAGAACCCTTGTGCATTACTAGTGGGAATGAAAAATAGTGCGGCCTCTGTGGAAACTATACAGTGTTTCCTCAAAAAATTAAAATTACCATGTGACTCAGTAATTTCACTCCTAGGTGTATGCCCAAAAGAACTGAAAACATATTCAAACAGGTGCTTGTACACCCATGTTCATTGCAGTATTATTCAGAGCAGCCAAAAAGTAGAAAGAACCGAAGTATCAATCAACAGATGAATAATTAAACAAAATGTGATCCATACACGCAATAGAATATTATTCAGCCGAAAACAAAAGGCAAAATTAAGGACAAACATTGTATGGTTCCACTTACATGGACTATTTAGAGTAGGTAAATTCATAGAAGCAAAGAGCAGATTTGGGTTACCAAGGGATCAGGGTAGGGTGAAAAGGGAGTCTCTATTTGGGATGATTTGAAAAGGTTTTAGAAATAGTGGTACTGGCTGCACACTGTGAATGTAATCAACGCCACTGTACTGTATGTACACTTAAAAATGGTTCAAACAGCAAATTTTATATATGTTTTATTAAAATAAAAAAATTTTAAAAAACTTTTTCTAAAGACAAGAAAAAAATTACCATGGCAGAACAAAAGATGAGGCTGGGTCAATAAAGGGAGAGTGCATTCGTCCTACACAGGAATTCAAAACAAATCTAATAAGGAAAATAGCGAGGAGGAAAGCAGTGTCTACAGTCCCCGTCCTGAACTTGCAACCCACCCAGAGCACAACCATGGAAGAGTCCCCACCACCTGACTATGACTCAGGTCTGGCCATATCACGAGAAAGCCATAGGACACAGGCACAGCAAGATCTATTAATTTGTCACATACCAGCTATGTATCTGGCCCACTGAAGGCACTGGAGACGAAACTGTGAATAATACACCAAGACCCCTGTCCCCATGGAACTCATTGTTTAGTGGGTCAGTCATAAACCTGACTGAAAGGAACTGAAAGTGGACCTCTGAAAAAGTGAAGACCTTACATAAAGTTGAGGAGGAAAGTTATCTATAAACCCTTAATACAGGAAAGTATAAAAGAGGCATTTTGAAAAATTAATATTAAAATAGAAAAGAGCTTTCACAACAATATCTGAGTTTTTTTCTTTGGACATGGAAGGCCAAGAAAAAGCAGAAGGTAGACACCAGAGCTGACTCCCCCCAACCACCAACTGAGGTTTATGAGAATTTCTCCCTCCTACCTGAAGCCACCTTAGGTTGGTTGCCAACAATTCCAACGGTCTTCCCGCTCATTCTTGCAAAACCAACAATGATGTTCTTGGCATAATTGGGCATGATCTCAAAAAATTCTCGCTCATCAACAACCTGCAGGGATAAATTTACTTCTGAGCTCAAAATGAGAAAGAAGACACAACTACATTACAGAATTACAGAGCTGGAGAGCCACCACCCCACCACAGGTTCTCGGAGGAAGCACGACAACAGGTGGAGGGTCACCTTCTCCCTGCTGGACGGGACAACCTCGTGAACACTGCCTGGGGAGGGTTAACCAGTGCAGCCTTTTTAAAAGTTTCTATTTGAATCAGACATTATTTATTACACTTTTTTACTTCATTTTGAAATCATTTCAAACCTACATAAAATTTTCATAAGTTTTTAAAAATGTATATATCCTTCACCCAGATTCCCCATGTATTAACATTTTATCATGTAAGTTTTACCATTCTTTCTCTCTCCCTACCTGCCTATCCTGCTTTCCCTCAATCTACCCCTATTTTTGTATGTGTGTATATGTATACATTCTAAATATTCTACATATATATGTACATATACACACAAATTTTTTTCCTGAACCATCTGAGAGTAAGTTATAGATATGGTACCTCTTTAATTTACTGATTTGAGAGAGATTTGTTGTTCCACTTATTTATGCATTTATTGGTTGATTCGTGTATGTGTCCTGACCAGAAATCAAACCCACAGCCCTGACATCTTGGGACAATGCTCCAACTCACTGAACTACCCAACCATGCCAGAGAGGCCGAACATGCAACCTGTTTACCTCCTCGTCTCTCACTGTGTATCTCCTATAAACATGGACATTCTTTTATATAACTACACTGGCATTAACAAAATCAGGAAATTAACATTAATACTATTGTTTATTATAAAACCTTATTCAAACTTTTCCAGTTATTCCAATAATATCCTTTATAGCAACCAAAACCTGGTAACAGAATCAATGTGACCCAGGATCACGTGCTGCTTTAGCGGTCAAGGCTCTGTAGCCTGCTTTAATTTTTTCCCTTCAGTCTTTGTCTTTCACGATCACAACATCTTTGAAGACCACAGATCGGTTATTTGATTATTTGCCTTCTATTTGGATTAGTTTAATGTTGCTTTGTGTTTAATTTCAGGTTAAGCATTTTTGACAGTAACACAGGAGTGTTCCTCTTAGCAAATCACATCAAAAGACACAAGGTGTCAATTTCTCCATTAATGGTGGTGACACATGCCAGGTTTCTCCCTTGTAAAATTACTATTTTTCAATTTGGAATTAAGCATTTTGTAAGGAAATACTTTGAAACTACATAAAACCCTGTTCCTCACTACATTTTCACCCACCAGGTTTACCACTCATTGATGACTCTTGCCTGATCCAGTTACTGCTGTGAGAGTTGCCAACTAGTGATTTCTCTACCTCTATTTTCCCTGCATTTCTTAGTCAGCATTTCACTGTCAGAAAGGTCTTTGCCTTTCCCATTTAATTATTTGTACCACCCACAAGTATGAACTATAGATTCCTGTTTTATTATGTAGATTGTAATCTTTTACCATCATTATTTTATGTTCAAATTGCCCCATATTTGCCAGTGAGACCTCATTCAAGGTGGCTCCCAAACCTTTTCAATATTTCTCCAACATTCTTT
Organism: Trachops cirrhosus; assembly: GCA_028533065.1. NCBI lineage: Eukaryota > Metazoa > Chordata > Mammalia > Chiroptera > Phyllostomidae > Trachops > Trachops cirrhosus. Next base: position 8,929 of record JAPYXV010001092.1, on the reverse strand, counting down.
GAGTATACCTTACATTGTGGAATTACCTTACTTTCAGGTTGCTCTTGTGTTTTGGGATTTTTTTTTCCCTGCCTGAGGTGTAGAATTAGCCATTTCTCCAAGGGACCCAGGTTCCTTTTGGGGAAAGTGAGTTAGTGAGTGTGTGTATATGTTTACTTCTAAGAAGCTGTCCTAGAGTACAGAGCTTGGAAATCCACAGAGAGACACACACACACTTATGTCTAAAACTGGTATTAAAAACCACAAATTCATACTGATAACTCCAATTCTAGTCCAATTCAACTATAGGGTTCATTCTAGCTCTCCCCACTTCAATATTCATGAACTCCTCTCTCATACAGCGGATGTCTTATTCCCATTATTCTCAAAGTGTACTTGTTTATTCATTCCTCAAATACAGAGAGAATGGTTTCAGAATCTCACCCGTATTGCCTTCAAAAACACAAATCTAACTAAAATTCATTATTTCTTTACCACTATTTCCATCATTTGACTAAAGGTAGTTTATTTTAAAGGTTTCCCCTAGTCTTGTTGATCTTATGTTTTAATATATAAACATAACATAGTTTAATAGTGTCATTCCTCATCCTTTCCACCCACCCTCTATTATTAAGCTTATCATTTTCTGGCTTATCTTCCATGTATATGTATTACAGAGATGAGCATATACATTTATATCTTTTTAATTACCCCTGCCACCTTAGATCAAAAGTAACATACTATACTTTTGCACTTTGGGTTTCTTCATTTAACAATATATCCTGGAAATCACTCCATATCACTTCATAGACATCGTTCTCATTTTCACTTCCGCAGAGCACTCTATGGTGTGGATATACCAAATTTATTCAACCAATCTTCTCAATGTTGTCAACATTTTGAAGCTTACATTCAGATTGTTTAAAATATTGTTCAGTGATAAATAACAATGTCTCAATAGTAACCTTGTGCATCTATAATTTTGTATGGTAAGAAGTATATCTTCAGGGAAAAAAATCCCACAAGTGGAACTTCTGGGTCAAAGTGTAAATGCTTATTTAGTCTTAGAAATTACCATATTCTCCTAAGAGCAATGTATGAGATGTCTGCTTCCAACAGAATTACCAGTGGTGTTTTCAAGATTTTAGTATTTTGCTAAACTGATAAATGAGAAATGATAACTCAGTGTAATTTTAATTTGCATTTCTAGCATTACAAGATGAAAAAATACATACTTTACCAAAACTGACCACAGCGAACATAAACTTTAAAGAGACATATTCACATTAAAAACAGAGAAAGTTATCAAAAAGCTAATCCTTCTCCTCCATAAGAGCACTATGCCCTGACATTGTGGCAAAATTTCTACCAAACCTTTTTTTTTTATCTTCTTTTCTTTTCATTGAATTTACTGGAGCTACACTGGTCCATAAAATAATATAGGTTTCAAGTGTACAATTCTACAATACATCACCTGCACATTGCATTGTGAGATTACAATCCCTAGTCTAGGGATGAAGTCTCCTTCATCACCATTTATCCTGTTTACCCTCTTCTACCTGCCGCCGCTGCCCCTTCCCGATAGTAATCACCATACTGTTGTCTGTGTCCATAAGGTCTGTTTTTTTTATTTTTGTTTATTGATTTGAGAGGGAGAAAGAGAAATTTGTTGTCTACCTATTTGTGCATTCATTGGTTGATTATTATATGTACCTGACCAGGGACTGACTCTGCAACACTGGAGTATTGGGACAACACTCTGATTAACTGAGCTACCTGGCTGAGGCCCATGAGTTGTTGTTTTTGCTTAATCTCTTCACCTATTTCACCCAGCCCCCACAGCCTCCTTCCCTTTGAACAGCTGTCAGTTAACTATGAGTCTGTTTCTATTTTATTTTGTTCATTAGATCCCACATATAAATGAAATCATATGGTACTTGTCTTCTCTTGACTTATTTCACTTAGCAGTATGCCCTCCAGGTCCATCCATGATGTCACAAATGGTAAGATTTCAACTATTTTACAGCTAAGTAGTATTCCATTGTGTAAACGTACTACTGCTTTTTTATCCACTCATCTACTGATGGGCACCCGGGCTGCTTCCAAATCTTAGCTATTGTAAGTAATACTGCAATGAATATAGATGTGCATATATTCTTTCAAATCTGTGTTTCAGGTTTCTTCAGTTATAGTCTCCAAATTGGAATCGCACAGTTATAATGCAGTTTTGTTTATAATTTTTTAGGAAATTCCATACTGTTTTCCACAGTGGCTGCACCAGTCTACATTCCCACCAACAGTGCACTAGGGTCCCTTTCCTCCACATCCTTGCCAACACTTGTCATTTGTGGATTTATTGATGATGGCCATTCTGACAGGTGTGAGGTGATACATCACATTGTGGTTTAAATTTTCATTTCTCTGATGACTAGTGACATTGAGCATCTTTTCATATGTCTATTGGCCATCTGTATGTCCTCTTTAGAGAAGTTTCTGTTCAGGTCTGTTGCCCACTTTTTCAATTGGGTTGGTTGGGTTTTTTGGTGTTGAGTTGCATAAGTTCTTTATAAATTTTGGATACTAACTCTTTATCAGATGTCTCATTGATGAGTATGTTCTCCCATTCAGTGGGTTGTCTTTTCATTTTGTTGATGGTTCCCTTGACTGTGCAAAAACTTTTTAGTTTGATGTAGTCCCATTTGTTTATTTTTTCTTTTGTTTCCTTGCCTAAGGACATATATCAGAAAAATATATTGCTACGATAAATATCAGATATTTTACTGCCTATGTTTTCTTCTAGGATTTTTATGGTTTCAAGTTTTACATTTAAGTCTTTAATCCATGATCAGTTTACTCTTGTGTATGGTGTCAGATGGCGGTATAGTTTCATTTTGTTGCACATATCTGTCCAATTTTCCCAACACCATTTACTGAATAGACTGTCATGACCCCATTGTATGTTCTTGCCTCCTTTGTCAGATATTAATTGACCATAGAGGTGTGGGTTTATTTCTGGGCTCTCTACTTTGTTTCATTGATCTACATTTCTGTTTTTATGCAATATGGACAAATCTTACAAATTTAACATTGAGTGAAGAAGCAAAACACAAAAGACCACACACCATGTGATTTCATTTATATAATACACAAAAACGAGAAACACTCATTTATGCTGTTAGGATTAAGTCAGGATGGTGGTTTTTCTCAGAGGTTTGGGGAGAAATAGCGACTAGATCAAGCACCAGGCTTCTCTGTTTCTCTATGTAATATATTTTATTTGGTCTATTCTATATAATTTTGTTATTTAGGAAAGTTTATATTTTTTTCATGTGGTTACCTCTATAACTCTACCACTTTAATGCCATCAGTCCCCTAGGTTTAACAATTAGAGAGATCAGCAAGAAGTTGGTCACTCAACAGAGGGAGAAAACCAGAAGCCAGATACCAGTGAGGAGGAAAGGAAAGAGAGACAAGAGGAGTTTAAATAAAAGAAGAAAAGAATTTGGACAGCAGTTAAACAGATATATAGGTTATATATATAGAGAGAGAGGAGTTTTTTTGTTAGCAGACAAGAAATCTACACATGTTCATATACATATATTGCTAAGAGAAAGGAGTTATGAGAGGGAGAAAAAGTTAAAGATTTTAAAAACAGTCAAAAGAGCAAGACCCCCAGATGGGAGATGGGGAAGGATACAGTTGGGAGTACAGGTGGGGACACTTCATCCTTTCAGCCCAGGGAAACACGAAAAGTACAGTGAGGATGAAAAAGTGGTCACTTGTGGGGAGTAAAAGACCTGATGCTCTCAGTATTCTCCATGAACGAAATGCTCACGTCATCTGTTCAGAATGGGGAGTGAAGGAAGAAGTTAGGGGCTGGATCAGGCCATAGGAAAAGTGAAGAACAGGTATGGAGAGGAGGCCCACAGCACATATTCAGGCCAGAGAGGCACACTGGGGGCCCAGCTGAAGCTAGAGCAGGGCTCTGGGGTTTTCCTCCAGCAGCCTCAGACCCCACAGGCAGTATTTGGAAAGATGACTGCAGACTTGAATCGGGGACAGGACTCTACAACAGAGCAAAAGGGAAATCAGGGGCTCATGACTGAGACCCTATTTCACCTTCTTCACAGTACTTTTTCTGATCTAAAACTACCCATGCTACGTATGCATTTGTTTTTTCTGTCTCTCGCCCAAATGTGAGATCCCTGAGGCCCGGATTTTATCCATCACTAGGAATAGTACCTGGCCATTAATATCTGGCAGAATGGCAGAGTCCAGCTGGCACAAGAAAGCAGACGCTAGGAGGGGTTGAAGGATCCAGAGGAATGGGAAGACTGAGAGCTGGGGAGTCAAGGAGCAGAGGTGGTGGGAGAAGGGCAGGCAGAACTGTGGGGATGGAGAGAGTATTGAAGGCGGAGTTCAAAGAAGGGCATGCTGACAGAAAGGTCTTGTCTTCACAGTTCAAATGGTGCTCAATAGACTACATAATCTAGCAATGAGGAGAGACAGTCTGGCCATGGTTGCTGACTTAGGCTGGCTCCTCAGAATATAGGAGAAGGAATAGTCACTGGAGGATCCAGGGCCCTGGGAGAGGCTGTGCCCACAGAGCCATCTGCTTCCGTTAAGCAAGGACTACTAAGAGCACTGCGTGCATATGAGAGTGTGAGGGAGACAATGGCCATTGACAAATGTCCCCAGTTTGCCCTGACATTGTCCTCCCTTCATAACAATCCAGGAGTCTGCTACACCCATAAAAAGGTACAGATGACTCCTATCTCCCTAGGCCTACATACAGTCAAACACACACACACACACACACACACACACACACACACACACACACCCTGACATTGTTAGAGGATACCCTGTGTACTCTCCTTTCCCTAGAAAGACAGAATGTCCTCTAAGTATAAGGCTCCAAACAAAGGTACCTAACAAAGGATCACCCTCGCCCAACTCCAGACTCTACGGATATAGCCCCTTGTCTGTGTACCTCAGAGTGCTATCAAAAGACCCCTGAGCTCTGCTGGACCAACTGGTCCTTCTCCCTCCAGCCCTCAAGTCCATCTGAGTTAATAGATGGCTACAATTGGGTGGCTACAACCACCAGCTCTTCCCAAAACACACTACTCAGTGGTTCCTGGTACAGGTCTACCCCATGTTCTGCCTTTATGGCTGGATGTTAAGGCCTGTGGGTTTAGCACTTCCTCACTAGGTCAAAGCACAATGACCATGGACATAGCTGAGCTAACACAGACAAGGCAAGAAGATGCAGCACTTACAGAGTGTATGATGTCCGCCATGTCATAGGCTTTGGTAGATTCCAAAGGGACAATTGTGTCAAGTTCAGGAACCAGACGGTCACTTTGGATAGGAAAAGAAGCAGATATAATCAATACTGGAAGAGTCAGTTGCCTTCTGTGGGTGGTGGATGGGAGAAGAAAGGAGGGCTGGCTGCTGTGTCCTTACTGGGCTTTCAAAGTAGTTCCCAAAGATGTATTCCTTTGTTATCACCATATTAAACCCAACCTAAACTTGTTATTAATCCAAAAGATCTTTCTGTTTTCACTTAGAAGAAAAAATTGGCTTATTTCCCTGAATGTGATTCCTTCATTTACCCTCTCTGAATAACTCCTACATCCTAGGTACTATATGGGGCACTACAGGACATTGTAGTGAACACTGGTCCCAGTTTAACTTCCTGAAATCTTAAAAATAAAAGAACAAGGACTTGGAAATGCAAAGTCTGAGTTCTGCTGAAATTACTGTGTATTTACATTCTACTAGAAGGCAAATCTGCTGGAGTTCCTTTAAAGAGCAAAGCTGCTGGCCCCCTGGCATGATGAGCACCAACCAATCACACAGGCTCCTCGCTCTCTGCTTTCTCCGTGTGACTGAGCAAGGAGTCCGAGCTAGGGCCCACTCCCATACCACAGGAGGACTCAGCAACATGCCCCTCTCCAACAAGCTCTCATCCCTTCCTGTCCTACATGGGCAGGAAGGGGGTGTTCTGACCCTGATATAAACACTTTCCATGAGATTTGGCCTTGGTCAAGCCCCACGCCCAATCAAGCCAAACTTCCCAGAGAGCTTTGCACTGGGGCATTGAGTATATCCCCACCAGATAATAAATTCCCCCTTACTTTTCATTTGTCCCTTATGCATATGCACATAGCTTCCCTAGGACACTAAGCCATTCCGGCTGGGTCAAAGAGGGTTATCTGGACATTTCTGGGCCCCTGAGCCATAACACCTTCAAATGCTGTCCTAAACTTTGCAAGAACCCCAAATAATAAATATTCTCAGAAAAGGAGGCTGTGCCCACTGCCTCTGGCCCTTGGGACCACCCTCCCTTTCATGACTACACATAGTGGGCCACTGAATATGTCCCCTAAGAAATGGAGCAGGGGCTGACAGGGTAGGGCCCTAGGTACATGACTCTTCAGAGCATCCCTGGCCCAGTCAGGGACCTACAGGCAGAAGCCCAGGTCCACCCAAGACAGCAGTGTCTAAAAATGGCTTCCTCCTGAGAAATACAATTCCAAATCCCTCTGCAGAAGAAAGTGCAGGCCAAGTGGGTGCTTCAAAATCAGAGAGGAAACAAAATGGAGAAGAAAGCAGCCAGAGGTCCAGAGCAATAGGTTCCCATCTCAGCCTCCGATTTACTCTGTGGTACCTCCCACATGAGTCTGTGGTCCCAATAGGAAGAAGAAAAGAAGGTTTCACTAAGTGGCCAGCAACACACCCTTCTCCAGTACTGCCCCAGCCTCTGGCCACAAGCATAAGAACACTTCCTAAAAGGCCTGCTGGCTCCACCATTTGCAGTTACTTCATATCAAGACACACACAAAAAAACTTGCATTTCTAATTCTGGACAAATCAAGAACTCAGAAATCAAATTTTTTGGCCACTCTTTATTCCCAAGCTACCTATGAGATATTACAGAGGAAAAATGTAAATAAAAATAAAATCTTTCTTTGCTCCTATCCAGACATGCCACCACCATGCCCACACCTAGGCCAACTGCACTCCACAATCTGCCCCAGGCTGCCCAACAAGGAAGACCCTGAAGGTCCAGCTAGGGCAGAGGTGTTAGACACAAGCAAGCCTGTGTGCAAAATGGGACAAGGTGCTCCAGCCCGCAACTCACCTGGGATCATGGCACTCGCGGATGGGAGCCGGGTCCTGACTGCTGAGGGGTAAGTAGTTGAAGAAGTCCCGGAGATTACATAAGGCATCCACATCATTTTCAAAAGCCCTGTGGGCAACACCTGAGAAAACAGGAAGGATATAATGTGCCAGGGTGCCTGTCGGCCACAGAATACTGCCTCATGCCTGCCCTTCAGGAGCATGTGTGTAGCAGACTGCTGATAGCTCTGTCCTCCCCACGCTCTGCTGAGGATAACGGGGTACCACATACTTTGGGCTGACCTTCAGTTCACGCAGTCCATTCCCTCTCCTCTGTATCTCTGCAAAGATCGCTGCTTTCTTTATTCAGGTCTTTGCTCTAATGTCACCTACTCAGAGAAGCTTTACCTGATACCTCTTTGAAACACACCCTTCCCCTGCAAAGTCCCTCACTTTCCATCCCTGTAGTGTGTGGGAGTTCTCTTCACACATTTCCCTGCCTCACCTGTTCCCTTTCCTGTATACTACCTGACATCTCCCCTAGAATATCAGCTCTAGCGGGGTAGAGACCAGGCCTGTCTTGCCCCTGTAGTCCCACATCAAGAGTAATGCCTGGGACTTCCGGCCGAGATGGAGGTGTAGGTAGACACGCTGTGCCTCCTCACACAACCAAAATTAACGACAACAAAAATTTAGAAACAAAAAAAAAAAAACAACCAGATCTGACAGAAAATTGAACTGTATGGAAGTCCGACAACCATTCATGCAGACCAATAAACCAGGCAAAAACGAGGAGTGAAACAGACCGCGCAACCCAGGGCCCCAGTGCCGGGAAAGCACCAATTGAAAACACTTGTGGGGGTTGAGGTGCCAGGAGAGACTCCCAGCCTCACAGGCGAGTTCGTTGGAGAGACCCATGGGGTTCTAGAATGTACACAAGCCCACCCACCCAGGAACCAGCACCAGAAGGGCACAACTTGCTTGTGGGAAGCGGCGAAAGGGCCTGAAAGATGAGAGCAGAGCAAGCACCATTGTTCCCTCTCGGACCCCTCCCCTACATACAGCATCACAACCCAGCAACGTGGGTTGCCCCGTCCTGGTGAACACCTAAGGCTCCGCCCCTCATACATAACAGGCATGACCAGCTCCCCTCAAAAAAAGAGATGGCTCAAACAGAAGATCAATTGAAAGCTCCAGAACCCATCCTTTTAAGCAGCTGAGAGATAGCCAGCGTATCAGATGCACAGTTCAAAGCACTGGTGACCAGGATGCTCACAGAATAGGTTGATTTTGGTCACAAATTAGATGAAAAGATGAAGGCTACAATAAGTGAAACGAAGGAAAATGCACAGGGAACCAATAGTGATGGGAAGAAAACTGGGACTCAAATCAACAGTGTGGACGAGAAGGAAGAAAGAAACAACCAAATAGAAAAGAATGAAGAAGTAAGAATTCAAAAAAATGAGGAGAGGCTTAGGAACCTCCAGGACATCTTTAAACGTTCCAACATCCGAATTATAGGGGTACCAGAAGGAGAAGAGGAAGAGCAACAAGTGGAAAACTTATTTGAACAAATAATAAAGCAGAACTTCCCCAATCTGGTAAAGGAAATAGACTTCCAGGAAGTCCAGGAAGCTTAGAGACTCCCCAAGAAGTTGGACCCAAGGAGGAACACACCAAGGCACGCCAAAATTATGTTACCCAAGATTAAAGAGAAGGAGAGAATCTTAGAAGCAGCATGAGAAAAGGAGACAGTTACCTACAAAGGAGTTCCCATCAGCCTGTCAGGTGATTTCTCAAAAGAGACCTTACAGGCAAGAAG
>JAPYXV010001091.1:0-14468 GCA_028533065.1 Trachops cirrhosus | reverse complement strand
GTTCAGAAATTGTATTCTTCATTTCCTCTTGGTCCTTGATAGTTTCTATTTTCTTTTTCATGTTGATATAGTTTGCAGTGAGTTCATTGTAGCTTCCTTGTAATTTCTGGTAACTCATTGAGAGTTCATGGAACTTCCTGATAATGATTGCTTTGAACTCAGAATCTGATAGCTGAGTTGCCTCTATTTCTTTTAGCATTCTTTCTGAGGCTTCCTCCTTTCACTTCTTTTCGGGATTGTTTCTTTGTCTTCTCATTTTTTGTGAGACTCTTCTTGGTAGCCTCAGCTTCTTAAATTGATCTCTTCTGGCTCCCTGGGTTTATGGTGTGAACTTGTGTTGTAGAGTACTGGTGAGATTCAGTGGTATAGTCTCTTTCTGGTATCCAGGAGTTCACAGTTTCCACCTACTCTTTTTTGTGATTAGTTGGAGGGGTAAGGCAAAATGGTTTAAGATAGCAAGAGAGTATTCTATGATATTTACAGTAGCAGCCAGTAGAGAGGAGATAGGAGATCCTTTGGCTATGTATAGTGTTAACTGTCATCTTTCACCCCACTAGCCACTTTTAAGAAAGGATATAAAGAAGATAAGACTCTTGTTGTGACGGAAAGGATTGTGAGTTGGCTCTTGAAAGCAGTGAGCATATGGGATGTCAGAATCTGAGGTAGGGTGAGAGTAAAGAGTAGTAAATAGGTGAAGTGTGTGAGAGAATAGAGTTAAGCACTACAGTAATAAAGTTCAGGAACCTGCGAAGTGGGCTATAATCTGGAAGTATTTACAATTGTATGGAGTGGCTATTATTTACAGTAATATTAAAGCAACAGTCATATGACAGAATATATGAAATCTAGAGAACTAGAATAGAGAGTATTGAGCCTTGTACTCAAGAAGAGAGTGTATTGTTCTAATGGAACACCAATGAAGGACAGTATATTAGCAATACACTATGAATGAGAAAATGGGAGAAACCTATCAAATGATACAATATAATCAGCCAAGCAAAGAAGTCTGTACAAAAAGGAGAGAAATACCAAAATACTATAAAAATAAAAGGTGTACAAATAATGAAATAATGATAATACAATTATGCAATTACTTGCAGTTCCAAAAAAAAAAAAAGGAAGGAATGAAGCAGACGATGGAAGGAAGAAGAAGAGATCAATTTGGAAAGCAAGGGAGCAGGGTCAAGACCAGGGTGACAGAAAGAAAAGCATAAAGAATTGATAGATTAAAAAATAATACGAATTAAAAGATGAAAGGTTACTTTTAAATAATTAAAAGAAAACAAAAACAAACAAACACACAAAAAACGAACAAAACAAAACAAAACAAAAAACACCTATAGTTGGTTTCAGACTGTCCAAACCGGGTTTTCTAGCTGGCTTCAGCACACTGAGGGGCGACTGGAGACAGTTTTACTCTGTTCCCGTTCAGGACTCAGTCAGCCTCTGGTGTACTGTTCATAGTGTAGGCACCTGTGTTCTTCCCCAAGCCCATCTGGTGCTTCCTGGAAGGGACTTGTGTGTGGGGGCTGGGTGCAACTATGTGAGTCCTTGGGAGTTCCCCGCCGTGTGTTCCAATGTCCCGCAGAGTGCCCACGCTTTTTCTGGGTTCATGGGTGCGCACTCTCTAGATCACTCTCTCTGCGTTGAGGGCGTGGGTGTAGAGGTGGGTGCCTTTGAATGCACCCGGTGGGTTGCACACTTTCACCAGGGCTTTGTGTGGGTGCTTACAGACCCTGTGTGGTTGCCTCTTTGTCCTCACTCCTCTTTCACTCCTCTCTCTGTGCCCTCCAGTAAACTGGCCTCCCCCGGTGGTGCTCAGTCCTTGTTTGGCCAGGGAGGGAGCGGATGACTCCAGCATTATGTCTTGTGCTGTCATTTACTTATTCCAATTTGTATGGCTACCTTAACTTGACAATACCTTGCCTAGAGAACAGGACCTTGTGTATTAGTCCTTTGACTTTGTTATAGTACTGCACTCTGTGCTGTTCTTTTTTGTTTTTCTGGATCAGACAATCCTTGTCTGAGTAGAGAATTCCAGAGTTTCACAGTTTGCAAGATAGACTGGCATGGGCTTAAGAGCATGGTTTTAGGATGCTTGTGTTTCAAATGTTACTCTTTCACCCACTAGTGACATTCTGTACCTCTTGGGGACTCACTTTTCCTCATCAGTAAAATAGAAATAATATTAGTAGGGATTTGCTAGGAATTTTGTGAGGATTCAGTGAGACAAGTATTTGAAACTCTTACAGTCACTAGAACTTACTATATGCTCAATAAAGTTCATTGTTCCTGTCTTTATCCTTGTTAATGCCATAGGTCTAGGTCCTCAGCAAGTAAGTGCTACAGCTGAGGCTGGGATCTTTTTAGCCTGGAGAATTCCTCATAGATCTAAGAGGCAATGAGGCACTGCTCTTAAGGTGTGTGTTAAGTGACTGTAGCTGATGAGCAGTTACTTGTATATTATGGGCTGAAATGCATTCCTCCTATACCTAGTGAAGTACATGCATATTGTACAAAGAAGAAAGGGATACCAGCTCAGCCAGACAGGTCAGCCTGGAGGTATGGTAGCTGTCATCAGCAGGTCCCACAATCTCAGCATCTGAAATTGCACCTAAGGCTGCTTGCAAGGGTACACTTAGGACTGGAGATGAAATGTTAGTGAGGCAGAGCTTTCTGGAGCCTATGACGGTGACGGAGAGATCTGAGTTGATGTCTGCTCTGACTTCGGCAAAGCACTTATGATCCCCTAAAGACACCTCCCTATCTACAGCTTAAGCTTGTGGTGCTTATGTCTGTAGGAAAGGGAACTTTTTTCTTTTACCCCATATGCTATAAACAATTTTATTAATTTTTATTTCCCCACTGTTTATTGTTTAAAATAAGAGGAAATAAGTATATATAGAGTCATTCCTCACCCCTTCTTGTCATGTAAATGTGATATACTATACAGTGTTTCACTTTGCTTTTATTTACTTAATAATATGTCCCGGGGATGTCTTGTAAAAGGATATATCAATATTTTCTATTCTTTTTATCATTGTATTAAATATTTAATTGAATGGATGTACCATAGTGTAGTCAATTATTCTTCCAGTTGGTGAACATATGGGAGGATAAGTTTTCTTCGTTAAACAGCAGAGCCTGGATAGCAATTTAAATATCCTATGGGCTCTGGTACTTTCCCCAGCCCCCTTTTTATTCCTTGGAAGGTTCACCCTCTAAATACTTAGTGGGCCCTCATCACAGAGGACAGTCAAAAATATGTGCTGAATGAAGTTGACCCATGAAGGGAGACTGGGCTTGTACCTTTTTCTTAGTTCTCCTCTCTTCTCTCCCAAAACCCTTTGGGTTCTTCATCTATAACTACAGAAATATGACCAAGAATTAAAACCAAGGGTAGACATGCATGGTGTTACACAATTTTAAAGAACCTCATGAGTGCTCAATATTTCAAAATTAAGTAAAAAATATAAAGTGATGGGGGAATGTGTGTGGCTCCAGAGATTTAATAAAAATCTTGAAGTTGTAATTTTAATACTCATCTTTACTGTAAAGGCCAATGCCTTCATTTACAAATGAAAATCACACTGGTTGTCACCCACTTCTACTTATGGATGGAAGTAGTTGCTGCCAGATTATTGCCAAATATTTTGTAAATATTCAATATGAGATGCTAAAACAATGGTAATTTTCATGGTAATGGCCAGGAACCAGGTTTTCATGTCAAAATGACCTAAGTGATTAACAAAATCAGACAGGTCAGTCTGTGTTTGGGAGCCCTCATATAAACTGGCAAATGCCATGGTGTGAAAATGTCCTTTTTCTCTGGAGTCAAATAACCTCAGGCTGTATGTTGTTAGATGTGGACATTGCTGCACTGAACAGAATTTATAATTTGCTGCAACCCAATAGTAACTCTCCTCTTTGAGTAGCCCAGGCAATGTCCCAGCCCCTGACTCTTGCTGCCACTCTCATTTATTCTGTTCCATCCCACTTCTTGACTTTATTTATATTGTCTCCAAGCTAAGAATTGTGTGTGTGTGTGTGTTTTTAGTCACAGGAAATCTTACACAGAGAACCCACCTTCAATCTCAGTTGAACCTGGTACCATGTCCTCTAATGTGTCACTGAGGACATTTAAACTGACAATGGGACCTTGGATCAGTACCCTTAACCTTTCTTGGTTTCAGCTTCATGATCTGTAAAATAAGGAGTGTGATACTTACCACTCAGGATTATTATGAGGATTAGATGAGATGAGATGAACAATGAGTGGTTTGAAAATTTATTTCCACTCTGTAGTGCTCCCTTTGACTGCCCTTCAATGATAGCCTGTTTGTTTGAATTCCTATTAAATTTAAGACACTTAAATCTGTGATACACATCTTGATGCTTGAACAAGTAGTTTTGATTCTCTTGTTATGTAGTGTGTATGTAAAAAGACAAAATCCCATGTTTTTTCAGGTTGCCTTCTGCAGAGGCTAAATTTTAGTTGAGCATCTACTGAGAGTCTAAGTAAACCTTAGAGTCAGATTTTTAGAGCTTGAAGGGAATAGCAGGATATGTCATATTCTATTTTTCAGAATGGTCACCACAATAACTTTCATCCTTCATGTGCTACTACAGTATGACCTTGCCACTCCTCCTATCAAGAGGCAAAATCTAATTATTCTCCCTTGAACCTGAGCAAACTTGTAACTACTTCAATCAGCAGAACACAGTGGAAGGGACATTATGTGACTTTTGAGATTAGGTCATAAAACATCATGTAGGTTCCTCCTTACTGAACAGGATTTTCACATTTTGGAATCTCCAATCCCTTGTAAGAAGTCCAACCTCCCTGAGGCCACCATACTCTGGGGAAGTCTAGGCCACAAACTATGTAAATGAAGAAGTTGCCTAGAAAGCCAATCTTCCATCCCTTGCTGTTTTAGCACCAGCCATTTGGGTCTCTTCATGGAAGTCTCAGATATCATGAGCATAGTAAAATGGTTGTTGTTTTATGCTGCTGAATTTAGGGTAGTTTGTTATGCAGTAAAGATAATTGGTTTGGCCATAATATTTTGGAGATTAGGTGGGCCCATACAGGTTAAGTAAATCATTTCATTCAAACAAGGACAGAGTGGTAGAATCTTTAAGAAGTAGGTTTCTGTCTTGAAGCTCCATGCACTATACCTTACATCTTACACCTTCCTAGCTCTTGATGTCAGTCAGTCCTGTGTTTTTGTGTAGTTAATACTTGACTTCAGCCCTCTGTACTTAAGTGATATGCGTTCTAAGAAGTACCCTGCTCATGTAGTCAGCCATGAGAAAATGAATTACATTATAGGCCAAGCAGATAGGATTCTGTTTCAGACTTTAGGTTGTGAGAGATATTTGGAGATCCCAGAGAAGGGACAAAGATGGAGAACTGGAAATGGAGAGCAGGTTGAGACAGTCTGCTGATGTTGGAATCTTGCTGAGGAGGAAGCAGGAAGTGGCGCTGCAGGTTAAAAGTCATGAGACACTGGTGAAAGAAAGGGATTGAAATTACTTGAACTCCATTAAGGCAAATAACTGTGTGCTGACAAGAAGAAAGCTGATGAGAAGCTTTAGCCAAACCTTTACTGTTGACAGCTGAAGGGGAAGTGAAAGGGAGGTGGTATATGGAGCAAGAAGGAGTTGAGGAAGCCAGCATGGGAGATGAAAGAACGCTGCAAGAGGAAGGGGATAAGCTCAGGAAGCCTATGGAAACAGCAGAGTGAGCTTCCCTGACAAGAGGGATGGGAAGCTCAAGTAAAGAAGAGAGGAACAGTTGGCTCAGTGTCCAAAAATAAATAGGAAAGATTCGACACAGTGGGAGTCAATGAGGGGAAATAAAATAAGAGCACAAACAAAAAGTTCAAAGAGAACACTTAGGATGGACGTTAAAGCATTAAAGAGAGTCTAGAAGAGATGGGAAAAATGAGAGTTCAAACATTGTGGCAGAATTAGTAAGTTGATTCAGGTTTTGGCAAAATAGTTTAGATGAGAGAGTAAGTGGAATCATTTAATTTGAGTTACCTACTTACAAAGAGGGATATATTGTATTTCTAAGAAGTTCCTAAAGGTGAAATTTGATGACATTTTATTATAAGAGAAATTATAAATATATGAATTTAAAAAGTGGACAGGCTGGGAATTGGATTTTTTTTTATTACTAGGGAAAGAAATAGCATTAAGGACTAAAGGCCCACAGTTGTAAATGAAACAATAAAAATTCAATAAGAGAGTGTTTATTGTTTAATGAATGCCTGTATTTGAGATCAAAGAAGACCATAAACATAAGGAAGTAGTTTGCTTAGCTCATACTCTGGAGTTCCCATATATCAAGACCTTCTGCCCTTGTATTTTGACTTGTTAGTATTTAAGTATGAATTCTTGATGAAGATGATGATGATAGTGATGATGATGGTGATGCTGGTAGTTGTGTTAAGGATAATAATGCTTCTTATATGACAGGCACTACATGCTTTACATACATTAACTAATTTAATCATCCAACAATCATTTGGTGTTAAAAGTCTTTGGTTATATTCATTTTATAGATGAGGATATTGAGGCACAGCTCTCTTTCTCTTCCTCATATCCATATCTACTTCTACATAAGTAATTGGGAAGGATTAGAAAGAAAATCCTGCCCTGGCTGGTGTGGATCAGTGGATTGAGTGCTGGCCTGTGAACCAAAGAGTCATAGGTTCGATTCCCAGCCAGGGCACATGTCTGAGTTGTGGGCCAGGTCCCCAGTAAGGGGAATGTGAGAGGCAACCACACATTGATGTTTCACTCCCTCTTCCTCCTTCCCTGTCTGTAAATATAAATAAGGAAAATCTTTAAAAAAAAAAGAAGGAAAGAAAACCCACATCATGATAAGTAATAAGAAGTAGCTGTCTGTAAGATCCTGGCGATCCTCAGAACTTTGTCAGCCCACTCGCTGAAGCTCTCTGCTCAAGAGCTAATCATATTTAACCATGTCTCACCTTGCAAAAGTATTTGTTTAATAATGGAATGATTGATATTATTAATGGAGCAGTTGTTATTTCTGATTGTGGGAGAACAGTACATTATAAGGCCACCTAGGATGTGGCTTTATTCTTTAGAGGCTGTTGGCTATAAAGGAAAAAATAGAAACTCAAGTTGGACAGGGCTTGAATTTCAACCTTGGTTCCATTTCTTGCTATCTGTTTGACTTTGGACAAGTTATTTATTATTGTTTTATTTACTTGTAAAATGAAACTAGTACCATTCACTTTGCAAGGTAATTGTGATGATTAAGTAAAATAGGAGATATAAAGTGCCTGGGAAAGTGCTTGAGAATTAGTAGAGGTTCGAAATGTTCTGTTTTTTTTGAAAGAATTGTTAATTGTGACTGTTGATATCTAATATAATCCAGTCAAATGTTGACAAGGCATTTGTAGGTGAGGCTGAAAACTTCAACTTCATGTTTTCATATGCTCATGGATTTATTTCTCTACTATGAAATGATTACTGGATGAAAAGCTGGACAATAATTATGACATTTGGAAGATGAGAAAAAATTTGAAAGAGAAAACTGTTTTTTAATTCCAAGACCCTCTGTGGCAGAGAGAATGACTACCCACATTTTCCCATATCATTATCCTAGGAGTCTGTGAATGGGTTACCTTACATGGTGAAAGGAATTTTGTAGATTGCATTACATTAGGTCCATGAGATGCGAGATTATCCTGGATTAGCTAAGAGAGTTACATCTAATCACAGGGGTCCTTTAAATTAGGGCGCCTTTCAGACTGTGATCAGAGACAGAAATGTGATAATGGACGAATGCCTAGAGAAATATAACATTACTGGCTTTCAAAATGGAGGAAAGTGCTATAAGCCAAGAAATGTGCGTAGCCTCTGGAACATAGAAAAGGCAAAGAAATATATTCTCCCCTAGGTCTCCAGAAGGAAACACAACCCTGTCAACACACCTTGATTTTAGCTTACTGAGACACATGTTGTACTTAGATCTATATAACTGTAAGTTATAAAATTCAGAGTTCTAGCCAAGATGGAGGCATAGGTAGAAATTCTTCCCTTCCTCACAAAACCAAAAGAAGAATAAGAATCAATCCAAAAACAATAAATGACCAGAAGTGCCAGGTTGTTGATTAAAAAATCAAACTGCATGGAACTCTGACAACCAAGGAGTTAAAGAAACACTCACCCAGACCAGTAGGAGGGGCAGAGACAGACAGCTAGGGAAGAGAAGACTTGTGGCGAGGCAAGGCAGTGGACTGCATGGGCAAGGCAGAGGTGGCTGAATGGGAAACTAAAGACACAAAGCTAGCTGTAAACTACTGTGGGGGTTGCCATAGTGGGAGAAACTCCCAGTCTCGCATGAGAGAGTTCATTGGAAAGTGAGCTAGAGTGGAGCAACTGAGCAGCACTCTTTCCTCTCTACCCCTCCCCACTGGCAGCACCACAGTGGTGGTGATGCAGCAAAGTCACCCTGGCAAATACCTAACATACCGCCCCCTTGCAATGTAACAGGTACTCTGAGACAAAGAAATATGGCCCAAATGAAAGGACAGATCAAAACTCCAGAAAAAGACCTAAGCAATGAGGAGATAGACAACTATCTGATGCAGAGTTCAAAACACTGGTAATCAGGATGCTCACAGAAATGATTGAGCTTGGTCCCAAACTGAAGGAAGAAATGAAGGCTACCCAAAGTGAAATAAAGTTAAATATACAGGGAACCAACAGTGAAGGGAACTAAACTGGGACCCAAATCAACAATTTGGAAAAGAAGGAAGAAATAAACATCCAAGCAGAACAGAATGAAGAAACAAGAATTCAAAAATTGGTGAGAGGCTTAGGAAACTCTGGGACAAGTTTAAGTGCTCCAACATCAGAATCATAGGGGTGCCAGAATGGGAAGAACAAGAGCAAGAAGTTGAAAACTAATTTGAACAAATAATGAAGGAAAACTTCTCCAACCTGGTGAAGGAAATAGAGTTCCAGGAAGTCCAGGAAGCGCAGAGAGTCCCAAAGAAATTGGACTCAAAGAGGAACACCCTAAGGCGCATCATCATTAAGCTACTCAAGATTAAAAATAAAGAGAGAATCTTAAAAGCAGCAAGAGGAAAGGAAAAAGTTACCTACAAAGGAGTGCCCATACAACTATATGCTGATTTTTCAAGAGAAACCTTGCAGGTAAGAAGGAGCTGGAAAGAAGTATTCAAAATCATGAAAGGCAAGGACCTACATCCAAGATTACTCTATCCAGCAAAGCTGTCGTTTAGCATGGAAGGGCAGATAAAGTGCATCCAAGATAAGATCATGTTAAAGGGTTCATCATTACCAAGCCCTTATTATATGAAATGGTAAAGGGACTTATCTAAGAAATAGAAGAAAATCAAAAACTATGAACAGTAAAATGACAATGAACTAACAACTATCAACAACTGAACCTAAAAAAAAAAAAACCAAAAAAACTAAGCAAACAACTAGAACAGAAACAGAATCAGAGAAATGGAGATCACATGGAATGTTTTCAGTGGGAAGGAGGAGGGGAAGAATGGGGAGGAAGGTACATGGAATAAGAAGCATAATTGGTAGGCATAAAATAGAAGGAGAGAGGTTAAGAATGGTATAGGAAACAGAGAAGCCAATGAACTTATATGTACAACCTATGGACATGAACTAAGGGTGGGGGATGCTGGGGGTTTAGGGGGTGCAGGGCAGAGGGGGGAGAAAGGGGAGAAAAAATGGGAAAACTGTAATAGCATAAGCAATAAAATATACTAAAAAAAGGATGTTAAAAAATAAAATAAATTTGTATAGATATTAGCAATATATTTTAGCTACCTTTGTTTTCAAGATGCCTTTTGGCAATAGCCTCAACTCTCCCTCCTAATATAGTTCTTTCTGAAATGCCTTTTTGGAATGTCTTCACAATGACCTTATTTTTCTGTGGCCTTCCCCTTTTTGACTCACAGATGATCCCTTCACAGTCATGTTTGCACTATAGGATTGCCCACTTGATCACAGTTGACTTGAACAAAAAAGGTTGCTTGGCCAAATCTGGGCAATCAGAATATATTTCCCAGAAGCTTGAATAGAGCTGGGAGAGGGATTAGTTTTAGCCTCTGCATGTGGCTTGAAATGAGGTCATATAAACATTAGGGACTAGGTAATGACCATGGGCATGGAGAAGGTAAAAGTCAGATATGTAGGGAGGGGAGTCTGAGGCTGATGGAGAGAGCAGAGCAAAGATGAGGGTCTCAGGGAAAGACCAGTAATATGATGGCCTTGTTCTCACTGGCTTTTAATCAACATTTTTATCCTTGATAGGGCCTAGTCATATCCCTTCCCAGATTCTACAAGTAACATTGTACCTTTATTTTTAAAAATGTTCTTTTCCTCCCTTAATCTTGTTAAGAGGTTTTCTGTTACTTGCAGACAAAAGAGCCTCAACTAAAGCATCTACTGTGATGGAGATGAAGAGGGTAGGAAGGAGATTCTATTAATGTCATCTTGTTTCCTCATTCATGGTTCCTTTTGAGGAAGGCTGTAGAAATATTCAGGATAATGTGATTATTCTGTAGTCCAGGGATCATATTGTACTTCTACAACCATAGCTGGAGCTCATGGAAGGCTGTGCCTTTTGGGAGTTGAGGCCCCTGGCTATAGAATACTTCTCTAGGTTCTGACTAAGACATCTGATTCTCACATACAAAATTAATGTTGGCAGTGGAGTATTTTTAAATCAGGATTTTGCAATTTTAGCTGACCTTTCTGTAGCAAGCTTAAACATGCAAATATAGTACCTTGAAGACCCAACCTTAGTGATTTTCTATAGGTATTGAATTTGAAGAACATACCTGGTAGAAATGATGGTTTCCTGGGGGAGAACTTGCATCCAGAAGTGGTAGAATTCCTCATCATTAACTCATAGAATTTAAAAAGCAACCATAAAAGTCATGTTATTCAAGTCTTTAATTATTCAGACAAGAAAATATGCTCAGAAGGGTTAAATGACTCATTTTATGGTCTTGATTGCATCTGCATGTGTTACCTATATGCAGAATTACCAAATTCATGATTATTTGGAGAATGAATTATCAGAGAACACAGAAATCTTTGAACTGAAATATTTCTATGAACACCAAGTGATTTTTTATAATGCATAGAAAGTATTACCTTTCTGTTTGTGAGCTGAAATTATTTTCTAAACCCAAATGTGCCCAAAGAAATTCAGTTTCTTTTATGGACTAGATCTTAATAAGTCAGAATACCCTAAATATAAAATATCCATGTGTTCATTCGTCTTCTCCTCTCTTCTTCCTTCTCTCCCTCCCTTCCCTTTTTCTTTTTTCCTTCCTTCCTTTTTCCTTCTTTCTTTCCTTCCTGTTATTATTTACTGAATACCCACCATATGCCTCACAATTTCTAAAACCCAGAGACACAATAGTAATATAGCATGGCCTCATTTGTCTTCCTCTCATGAAGACCCTTCCTCATGGTGTTTACATTTAAGTTGGGAAGAACAGAAAATAAATGTAAATAAACATATGAGAATTTTCAGTTATGATAAAGTACTATGAAGAAAATAAAGAGTAATAACATAATAGAGAATAACACTCTGGAGTAAACAGGGGTATAGTTTTTCTTTTCCTTTTTTATATAATGTTTTTGATTGTTGTTCTAGTACAGTTAACTGGAGAGAATTATGCTAAGTGAAATAAGTCAGGCAGTGAAAGACAAATACCGTATACTCTCACCTTTAAGTGGAACCTAATCAACAAAACAAGCAAGCAAGGAGTAATGGGAGAAAATAGGGGATGGGCCATCAAAGAATGTGTATACAGGGTTATAGTTTTTGAGGGTAAGAAGATAATATTTAGCTAATCTATTTATTCTGTTCATCTGTCATCTACCTACCCTATCTTCTTTGGTTACATAAGACAACACAGTTACTCCTATTTACTCTGAGAAAGTAGAGGTTAAGTTACTTTCTCTGATCATAGAGTTTAAACCTGGTTTTAAACCCAATTTTTTTCTCCATTGCTTCTACTGTCACCTCAAAAGGAGACTGGATTGGGAACGTATTCTCAAAGAATTTATATTCAAGTTGGAGAGAGAAAACAAATATTTTATGGGGTAATATTTAAAAAAACTATTTGATTTCTTTCCCTTCACAATACTCACACAATTCCTTACTTGTATCCTTAGGACTTCTCTTATGGGCCCCACTCTGTACTCCAAAACCCCCAGACATAGACATAAGACAAATTAAGAACAAATCCTGCAAAAATTCAACCATTCTTGTGGGAAGCTGCTTGTCAGTGTAATGGAAAGCCTCAGATGCACACTTTTAGTATTTTATCTACCCTAATCTGAGAGTCTATACCATAAAACCTAAACTGTTACTAAAGCTAACACCCTCCCACTAATTTCATCCAACTGTGAGGAAACTGAGTCACTGCTAACTTCTTTCATTGCCGTACACTGCATATCACTAATCACCAGATTCTTCTTTTATACAGTGGGAAGACAAACTTGTTTGTATGAGGTTTGTCCAGACCTAACCTATTCTGTCCTCTAGCCCAGGGGCATCCAAATTCCACAGAGGGGATGGCGGAAAGACTCAGGACTTTGAGATAATGGTGAAATGAAAGGGAAACTTTAATTCTGACCAAGATGTAGCTAGATATCCTCCTCTGAAATCATTAGCTATAATGTGTATTATTGCATTGGTTATCTGTTTCCACAATCATGCCTTGTAACAAACCATACCACACACCAGTGGCTTAAAACAATAAACAATTTTTTTAATCTGTGGGTTGGTGATATGGGCTACACTTGGCTGATTTGTCCTGAATTGTCACTGAGCAATAACTAGGCTCATTGCTATGTCTGGTATTTGGCTTTTGGCTGACCTAGATTGCTCTTGGTGGGTTGATTTGGCCTACTGAGCTCTTCATGTGTGTTTCATTCAACAGGCCAGCCCATGCAGTTCTCATGGTAATTGTAGAAGAGTGAGAGAAATCAAGGTCAGTGGTGCAAGTGTTTTTTAAACAAGCATCTTATTGGCCAAACAAGTCCCAGAGTCAGTGTGGAAGGCAACCACAGTTGTATGTGGAAAATAATATGGAATCAAAGAGAGGTGAAGGATTGGGACCATTAATGCAATCAGTAGCATCTCAGCTTATACAGTGTTGGAATGTTAATGGTTATTTATATGCTAAATAGTCTGGGCAGAGTTTGAAGGGAAAACTGGAGTAGGGAGAAACTGGAAGCAAAGAGCACAGATGGGATCCTATCTAGGAGAACAATAGCATACCAGAATCTGAGGTGACTGGGAAAGTGGGAGGGAAGGTGTGGGAGATATTGCCGAGCTTGGCTATTACATGGATGAGCAGATAGAGGTAGCAGGGTTGACTCTGAATTCAGTGACCATCACAGGTAGGAGACATGCTAATGCTTAGTAGGTGAAGGCCTGGAGGTAACCTGTGAAAAGAGAGGAGCTTGGTGACATGAGTAGTAGGAAAGCAACATGGTAGAAGTATTGTGTCTGATTAGAGCTACAAGGTTGGTGGGAGAATAATGACTCTCAGTGCCTGAGGAGTGGTCAGGAGGTTGAAGAGCTTAAAGCTCAAGGACTGTAATTTGGATTCACCATGTGAAAGAATTGGGAGTTTCCCAAGGGTCTGAGGATGGTGTGTATGTTGTACTGGGTTACTCTCCAGCGCTCTCAAGACTATGGCCTATCTAAACATCATTCTGTTGAGGAGTCCTCACAGAAAAATGGGGACATTTTGGTGTGTCCAGACCATGAGTTTCCACTTCCTTATAATAACTGCAGGTCCAGTCATTTATATTTGCTTCACTTTTGTGCCCAGTCACCTGTCCCAGTTCATATTCAGGTGCTCTCAGAATGTCTGTCTTTCTTTTATCCTATCTAGTTCAATAAACTATTATAAAACCTGGCAATCAGGATGAAGCCAAGTGTTCTAAGTCAATGTATTTTTCTGTTTTTCCAATAAAAAGGACTTTTCAAAACACCCCAAATAAAGTATTTTGAATTACTTTCTTTAACTGACTGTTCTTGAATTTCTAAGGATCACCACTGATAACATTCAGAATGTTTTCTGGGACACAGCACTAGGTTTAGAATAGTTGGAAGGCTTCAGGGGCAACCACCTGATATAAGAAGTCACATCGTACAAGGGTAATGAGCAACTGTTTCATAGCTTGAACATGGCCTATACTGCATATCCCAGTTTCTTTCTTCTCCAGAGAGAGCCACAGTGTTGTAGTTAAATTAGAAGTTGAGGTACCACTTCACACCAGTCAGAATGGCCATCATAAATAAAACAACAGACAACAAGTGTTGGAGAGGTTGTGGAGAAAAAGGGACCCTGGTGCATTGTTGGTGGGATTGCAGACTGGTACGACCACTATGGAAAACAGTATGG
>JAPYXV010001090.1:0-14470 GCA_028533065.1 Trachops cirrhosus | reverse complement strand
TATATTTCTTACAGAAACAGTAAGTAGTAATCCATGGCACTTGGTAATTTGTTCAGCCATGAAAAAAGGTATATGAAATCAGTGAAAGCTTTTTTTGAGAAGTCTTCTCTAACAAATTCAAGATAGGCTCACTCAGCATAATCCATTACTGAAGAGATTGTAATTTTAAGGTAAAACATGCCCCAAGTTCCTGAACTCCGACTTTCTTTTCACTCTCGAGTATGCATCTGTGAAATCTGAAGAAGATATATCCCATTGACTGTGGAATGTGGCAAACTTCATTCCAATAAACTGAATATTATGGGGAGAGAGGGATGCAAACATTTGTCCAGCAGAATGACCCAGCCATGTTGTAAAATTATTCAGAATCATTTCAGGCATGTGTTCTGTGGAGTCCTTGCCTCTTCTCCTAATTTGTTTACACAGGCGAACACAGTTGATTTAACCTGTTGGTCCATTTGGCAAGTGACTCAGAATTAATCCATTTGGTGTTTTACAATCTTCATTAATAACAGTCAGATATGTGAAATCTCTTGAGAGGCCCTGTGGAATATTTGTTGTCAGAGCTGGCCCTTCTGTATAATAAACGTGAGTTTTGTATAACTGTGGAGAGATGTTCACAGAGTCATATTGTCTATCTGATGTTGTAATGAGAACCTTGGGAGAGATTTGTTGACATAACAAACAAATTCATCTGTAGCTTCATCATAAGCAACCTCATCATTGTTAGATTCTACTCTGGTTTCATCATACACTCACTGATTGTGAATGGTCTTGGGTGTAGGCTTTGGTGGAGCTTTGTCACTAAGAGCCTCTTTCTCTTTTTAAAGTTTTTGCTTAGCTGCCAACTTTTCCTTCCACTGCTGCTCTTTCCACCGTGTGAACAGTAAGTGTCACTGCTGTGTGTTCTTAATCTCTGAAATGCTAAAACTAAAAGGAAAGGCAGACACTTTGGGTGGTTGGAACCCACTTTCTCTCACATCATCCTCAGTGACTGCAGCCTCCTGAGGTTATTCAGTAGCAACTTTTGGTTTCAGGCTTTTCTGCTGCTGCAGGTCTTCTCCATGGTGTTTGCCCCCTAATGTTCCCACTTTCATGCCTGCTTTTAGTAACTTTAATCTTCTCTCTCTTTTTTCTAGTCAATCTAACTAAAAATTTTCTCAATTTTCTTGAACTATTTGAATAACTAAGTTTTCATTTTGATTTTCTCTATTATTTTTTATTATTTATTTCAATCACTCTTCTAATCATTATTTCCTTCCTTCTGCTAGCTTTGGATTTAGTTTGTTCTTTTTCTAGTTCTCTAGGTTGTTAAGATAGGTTTTCCTAAGTTGTAAAGATAAGTGGTTAACTTGATAACAGTTTTGTTTTTTAACGTGTTTATAGCCATAAGTCTGCCCCTTGGCATTGCTTTCTCTGTGTCCCATACATTTTTGTGTGTTGTGTTTTCATTTTCATTTGTATCTAAGTAATTTCAAAATTTCCTCTTTGATCCATGGATTGTTTAAGAGTTTAATTTCCACAAATTTGTAGTTTTCTCAGATTCCTGTTAATGATTTCTAACTTCATTGTGGTAAGAGAAGATGTTTTATATGATATTTATGTCTTTATATCTATTAAGATTTTATTTGTGACCTAATGATGGTCTATCCTAGAAAACACCCCATGTGCATTTGAGAAGAGTGTATTGTTATTATTGAATTTGAATAGTTATTGTTATTGTTATTGAATAGAATATTCATTATGTGTCTATTAGTATTTGTTGATATATTGCATTGTTCATTCCTCTACCTCCTTACTAATCTTCTGTCTGGTTGTTTGTTTTATTTATTATTGAGAAGATATTGAAGTCTTCAACTATTTTTTTTACTAATGTCTATTTTTACCTTCAATTCTATTTTGGCTTCATATATTTTGATAGTCTGTTATTAGGTACATTAATGCTCACAATTGTTATATTCTTTTGTATTAAATTTTAATTAATTTATAGCATCCTTTTTGTCACTTATAAATGTTTTTATATAAAGTCTAATTTGTTTAATATTAGTATACCCACTTCTCTCTTTTGGTTACTATTTGCATAGACTATTTTTTTAATCCTTTCACTTTCAATCTATTTATGTCTCTGAAAATACAGTTAGTCCTTTATAAATAACACTGGTTGTATCATTTTTAAAATCCATTCTGTCACTCTCTATCTTTTTATTAGAGAGTTTAATATATTTACATTAAAAGTAGCTACTGATAAGGAGAGAATTACATCAGTCATTTTGTTATTTGCTTTTTACATGCTTTCTCCTATTAATTTTGTCCTTTATTTCTTAAATGTCTTTTGTCTTTCATTGATTTTTTCACAGTGAAATTTTTAAATTTCCTTCTCATTTCCTCATGTGCATATTCAATAACTATGTTCTTTGTGGTTAGCATGAATATTATACTTAACATGCCAAAGTTATGACTCTAGCTTGGTTTTTATAGCAGCTTTTCCAACAAGATACAAAACTCTGCTTCTTTACAACTCTGTTCCCACCCTTTTTTTTATTTTAGATGTATATAACTACATGTTTATATATTAGGTGTCCAAACATAAACTAATAACTTTTAATGCATTAGTTTTTTACACTATGTAGAAAACAAAATGTTAAGTTACAAGTGAATGTTTAACTAATACCAACTTTTAGACTAGTACTTGTGTGCATTTTCATGTAAAGGGAGTAACTAACCATTGTAACAACAATATTAGCTTTTATAATTTGCTCTGAATTTACCTTTACTGAGATCTTAATTTCTTCTCACAGCATTGTTACTCTCTAGCGGTATTTCATTTCAACTTGCAGGACATGCTTCAGCATTTATTACAGGGTGTCTAGTGGCAACACATTTCATCATCTTTTGTCTATCTAGGAATATATTAATTTCTTTTACACTTTTGAAGGACAGATTTTCTGGATATGGAATTCTTACTTGACACTATCTTTAATTTGAGTACTTTAAATAAATAATCCCATTGCCTTCTCACCAACAAAGTTTTTGGTAAGAAATCTGCTTTTCGAGGGCCACTTTTGTGGGATGAGTCCCTTCTCTCTTGCTGTTTTCAAGAGTGTTTGTCTCTCAACATTTTAATTACAATGTGCCTTTGAGTTCCAACTACTCAATTATGCAATAGCTCTGGTATGTGATGCACACGTGCACAGGCACACAGACACATATGATTGTCTCAAAAGAATTGAAGTAGTTAAGTGACATCCAAATACAAGAAGCTAGAGAATAAAACAAAGTTGAGTCCAAAAATTTTAACCTGGCTCTTCCATACTGGAACTGGACAATCTTGAAGTTCATTATTATATTATGCTCCTCTTTCATTGTACATGACTTTTTATGCTTATACTTATTTTTCAAAACCAAACATCATCATGACTTCCACTGTAAGACCTCCAGTCTCTCATGATTCTTCTTGCACGCATCTCTTAGCATTCGTTATGTAACAGTTACTTGTACGCATCGCTTACTCCTCATGCTATTTAAAAAAAAAAATAAGTATTCCTTACTTACTGAGTTTCTGTTGCTCAGCACAATCCATAAAACAAGAAAAATTCTCAATAAAAGGTGAAGAAAAAAGAGTTGGAATTACAGCTAGGATGGGAAACCTTTGCTCAGTAGTAAAGTACGTTCCAAAGCTTGAAATTACAAATCTGAGTACAGTGTTTAAGGACAGCAATGCCAAGCTGGCTGACGTAAACAATTTAGGAAAACAACATATGGTCTCATATAGTATTTAATTCAACTAGCAGAGCTGAGAATATAGAAAGCTCTAGTAAGTGTCAGAAAAATTTTTATTTATTATTTCAATCAGTTCAAATTACTGTATTTAAAGTACTGCCAGAAGAGTAGTATGGATAGTGTGAATTCTAGACATTAGTCTCTATATGAGTAAAATTATGAGTAAACTGATTTCGGGGTCATTACATTCTAACAGTTACCACAAAATGGGCTACCATATCATTTGGCTCCTTGCCCATTTTTGAATGCAGTCCGATAAAGTCCAGACAACTTCTGTGAAGAACTGGACACTGCACCAGATCAAGTTAATCTTTAATAACTCATCACGACTTTCTACTTTGCCTAAAATTACAAAGCTATAAATTAGGATGTCAGGATTCTGGGCCACAAGATCACTGATTTTCGAGTTATTGTTATGTGTTCTATAGGCAATAGATAGCACAAACTCTCCAGTTTGGATTTGAAGTATTTATGTTTGAAATAATCAAACTACTGTTACAGAGAAAGGAAGACAACTCAGATTCTAGAGATGTTAAGTGTCTCATTGTCTAAGAGTCTATGAGATATATTTAAGTTCTATTCTTTACTGAATGGAAATTAAGCCATTTACTCAAATGCTTGTGGCCTGCTTTTATTTTTCAACAAAATTCTACTTCTTAGAAAAAGGAATGTCTCTGGACATTTTACTTTACAATTCTTTTTAAAATATGTATTTTAGAGAAGAGGTCAACAAACAAGTCAGTGCACCAAATCCAGCTTACCTCCTGTTTTTATAAATAAAATTTTATTAAAGCATAGATTCACTCATTCACTTACAGAGTATCTGTGGCTAATTTTGCACTCCTGAAGCAAAGTTAAGTAGATGCAACAGGCTATACAATCAGTCAATCCCCACATATTTGCTGTCTGGCTCTTTATAGGTCAGGTTTACTGACCCACGTTGTAGAGCCATTGTTCACAGATACAGGTCAAAGATTGGTGCCTTACGGACCACATCAGACTGACATGGGGGATTTAAAATTTTACAACTTCTATGAGGACAAGTTGCTATAGTAGCCAAATTACACCTGAATGTACTTTTTTATTTAGCAATCTCCTCTCTCGGATTCTAATCCAGAGGTATTCTAGCCAAAGTACAAAAGGCTGTGCTATTCACTGCAGTGCTGTATGTATTAGCACAAGGCTAGAAACAATCAATTTTCCCCTAAGAGAATACTGCCTGGATAAACCTTAAAAATCCAAACGATGGAGTATAATGCAGCAATATTAAAGAATGAAGACTAACTCTGTATATTATGAAGGAGTGAGACCAAGATATAATGTTAAATAAAAAAGTATTGAGTAAAGTGTGTATAGGATGGAACTTTTTATCTAAAAAGTATGGTTGGAATATAAAATACACACTAATATATACAATATATTATATTAATAGCAAACTATTGGAAGGATGTCCCATAAGAATAACAAAAATATTTGTACAGACTATAAGGTAGACTTTTTTAATACAACTTGGTTTGTAGGATTCATTTTTAAATCTTGTAAATATTTTACAAAGATATTGTTTATCTGGACAAACAATGCCTGAAAATAAAACCAATTAAACTGTGTGTGTAATTGATGGCATAGCCTCAGAAAGGGGAAATGTGATAGGCAGAATAATGGCCCTGCCCCACATGCCCAGGCCCTAGTCCTCAGAACCTGTGAGTATTTTCCTTTACATGGCACAAGGACTTCCCTAGGATGCAAATCTCAGGAAGGGGAAGTTAACCTGGATTATCTGGATATGTTCATATGAATACTTAAAAGAGAAAAATCTTTTCCAGCTTTGTTCAGAGAGTCATGTGAGGACTGAGGAAGTACCCAAAAGATGGCTAAATTACCATCTTTGAAAATGAAAGAAGGGTGCCATGAATGAGCTAGGTGGACAGCTTATACAATAAAGCAATGAAATGGGTTTTCCTCAAAAGCCTCCAGAAAGAAAATCAGCCCTGCCAACACCCTGATTTTAGCCCAGTATTGAACTTCTGAACTACAAAACTAAGATAATAACTTTGTATTGTCTTAAGCCACTAAGTTTGTAATTTGCTACAGTAGCAATAAAAAACTAATACAGAGATATACTTTAAGGACTAACAGATTGTAAATGCTCTTAAACTATTTTTAGTAACCATAAGTTAGTGTCTCCATTTTTATGCATTAAAAGAGAATAACTGTGTCATTGTTTCTGAGAACAAAGATATTTAGCATAAGAGATAGCATATGGAGATCTGAGATTGATGAGGTTAGGAAAAATACTCCATATTCCTAAATTAGAATCAGAAATGTCCTTATGAACCCCAAAACCATTATATATGGAAATATATATGTTTGTGTGTGTGTGTGTATGTGTGTGTGTGTGTTTCCTGGCATGAATTACCCCTGCCCAACCCACCTCCACCTTTCACCCTCAATCCTACGTCCCTTCAGCTTTGTCCATGGGTCCTTCATACGTATTCCTTGACAACCCTTTCCTTCTCTCAGCCCTCTTCCCTCCCCTCTGGTTACTGGCAGTTTGTTCTTTATTTCAATGTCTCTGGTTATATTTTGCTTGCTTGTTTGTTTTGTTGATTAGTTTCCACTAATAGGTGAGATGATATGGTATTTGTCTTTCACATTCTAGCTTACTTCATTTAGCATAATGCTCTCCAGTTCCATCCATGCTGTCACAAAGGGTAGTAGCTCCTTCATTCTTCCTGCTGCATAGTATCCAATTGTATAAATGTACCCTAGCTTTCTGATCCACTCATTTACTGATAGCCACTTAGGTTGTTCTGGCACTTGACTATTGTAAATTGTGCTGCTATGAAAATTGGGGTGCATACGTTCTCTTGAATTGGTGTTTAAGGAGTCTTGGCATATATTCCCAGCAGTGGAATTGCTGGAACAAAAGATGTTCCATCTTTAGTTTTTTGAGGAAATTTTCCACTGTTTTCCACAGTGGCTGCACCAGTCTGTATTCCCACCAACAGTGTATTAGAGTTCCCTTTTCTCCACAACCTCACCAGCACTTGTGGTTTGTTGATTTGTTTATGAAGGCCATTCTGACAGGTGTGAAATGGTATCTCATTGTAGTTTTAATTTGCATCTCTCTGATGGCTAGTGATGCTGAGCATCATTTCATGTTTCTGAGCCCTCTGTATGTCTTCCTTGGAGAAGTGTCTGTTCAGGTTCTCTGCCCATTTATGAATTGGATTATGTGTTCCAGGATTGGAGTCATGTGAGTTCTTCGTATATTTTGGAGATCAAACTCTTGTCCAAGGTATCATTTGCAAATACATTTCCCCATATGGTTGGTTCCCTTTTCATTTTGCTAATGTTTTCTTTAGCCAGCAAGAAGCTTTTTATTTTGATGGAGTCCAGTTTGTTTATTCTTTCCTTTATGTCCCTTGTTCTAGGAGACATATCAATGAAAATATTGCTGCATGGAATATCTGAGATTTTCTGCCTATGTTCTTCTCTAGGACTTTTATGGTGTCATGAATTATATGTAAGTCTTTTAAGCATCTTTAGTTTATTTTTGTATATGGTGTAAATTGGTGGTGAAGTTTCACTTTTTGAGTGTAGCTGTCCAACACCATTTGTGTTGGACAGGTCTCCCAACACCATTTGTTGAAGAGACTATTTTTCAACCATTTTATATTTCTGCCCCTTTTGTCCAATATTATCCAACTTTAGAGAAATGAGTTTATTCTGGGCTGTCTATTATGTTCTGTTGATCTATGTGTCTGATCTTATGCCTGTACCAGACTGTTTTGATTACTGTGCCCTTGTAATATAGTTTGATATCAGGTATTGTGATCCCTCCTACTTTGCTTTTCTTTCTCAAAATTGGGGTCATTTATGGTTCCATATACATTTTTGAAATGTTTTTTCTATATCTGTGAAATATGCCATTGGTATTTTAATAGGGATTGCATTGAATCTATAAATCGCTTTGGGTAGTATGGACATTTTTAGGATGTTAATTCTTCTAGTCCATGAACACAGTATATGCTTCCATTTATTTTTGTCTTCCTTAATTTCTTTCTTCGACATGGTGTAGTTTTCTGAGTATAGGTCTTTTACCTCTTTGGTTGGGTTTATTCCTTGGTATTTTATTTTTCTTGTTGCTATACCAAATGAAATTTTTTTCCTGATTCCTGTTTCTGATATTCATTGTTGGTGTACTAAAATGCCTTAATTTCTGAATCCTGCTGTTTGGCCAAATTCATTTATTAGGTCAAGTAGATTTTTGGTGGACTCTATAGTATTTTCAGTGTACACTATCATGTCATCTGCAAACAATGACAGTTTTACTTCCTCCTTTCCAATTTGGATGCCTTTTACTTCTTTTTCTTGTCTGATTGCTGTGGCTAGGACTTCCAATACAATGTTGAATAGAAGTGGTGAAAGCAGGAATCCTTCTCTTGTTCCTGATCTTAGTGGGAAAGCTTAATTTTTTGCCCATTAAGTATGGCATTGCTGTAGGTTTTTTTCATATATGGCCTTTATTATGTTGAGTTATGCTCCCTCTTCTCCCACTTTGCTTAGTGTTTTTATCATAAATGGGTGCTGTACCTTATCAAATCTTTTTTCTGCATCAGTTGATATGATCATGTGATTTTTGTCTGTTCTTTCATTTATGTGATGTGTTATGCTTATTGATTTGTGAATATTGTACCATCTTTGAATCCCTGTGATGAATCCCATTTGATCATAGTGTATGATCTCTTTAATATATTATTGGATGTGGTTTGCCAATATTTTGTTGAGGATTTTAGTGTCTAGTTCATCAGCATCATCGGCCTGTAGTTTTCTTTCTTTGTTATGTCTTTATCAGGTTTTGGGATTAAGATGATGCTGGCCTCATAAAAAGAATTTGGGAGTTTTCCCTCTTCTTGGATTTTTTGGAATTGTTTGAGAAGGAGAGGAGTTAGCTCTTCCTTAAATGTTTTGTAAAATTCTCCTGTGAAACAGCCCAGTCCAAGGCTTTTGTGTGCCAGGAGTTTTTTGATTACTGCTTCAATTTCACCAGCTATTATTGGTCTGTTCAGTCTTTATGCTTCTTTTTGATTCAGTTTTGGAAGATTATATGTTTCTAGAAATTTGTTCTTTTCACCCAGATTTTCAAATTTCTTAGCATATAGTTGTCTGTAGTAATTTCTTACAATCCTTTATATTTCTGTCGTATTAGTTTTAATTTCTCCTCTTTCATTTCTGATTTTATTTATTTATGTCCTTTCTGATTTTTTCTTAATGAGTCTGGTTATAGGTTTATTGATTTTGTTTATCTTTTCAAAGAACCTGCTCCTGGATTCATTGATCCTTAAAATTGTGCTTTTAGTCTCTATGTCATTTAATTCTGCTCTGATGTTAATTATTTCCTTCCTTTTACTCACTCTGGGATGTGCTTGTTATTGTTCCTCCACTCCTTGAATATAGAGGGATAGGTTGTTTATTTGTAATGTTTCTATCTTTTTGATGTAGGCTTGTATCACTATGAACTTCCCTCTCAGGACTCTTTCCTGTGTCCCATAGGTTTTGAACTACTGAGTGTTCATTTCCATTTGTTCCCAGAAATTTTGAATTTCTTCCTTGACCTTGTTATTAGCCCCTTCATTGTTTAATAACATCCATTTTCCATGACTTTGTGTTTTTTTTACATTTTTCCCTTGATGTTGGTTTCTACTTTCAAGCCCTTATGGTCCAAGAAAATGCTTGATATAATTTCAATGTTGTGAATTTTTTGAGTATTTTTTGTGTCCTATCACATGGTCTATCTTTGAAAATGTTCCATGTGCATTTCAAAAGAATGTGTATCTTGCTTCAATGGGATGAAAGGTTCTTTATATATCAGTTAAGTCTATTTGATCTAATGCATCACTCAGTTCCACAATATCTTTGTTGATATTTTGTTTGGAAGATCTATCCATTGTTGACAGCGTGGTATTAAAATCCTCTACTATAATTGTGTTGTTGTCTATATTTTTCTTGAAGTCTTCCAAGATTTTCCTTATATATTTTGGTGCTCCTATGTTGGGGACATGTATGTTTACAATATTTATGTCTTCTTGACGGATTCTTCCCTTGAATATTATGAACTGTCCTTCTGTATCTCTTTTTATGACTCTGTTTTGAAGTATATTTTCTCTGATACAAGTATTGCTATCCCACCTTTTTTTCCTGTCTTCAGGAACTACCTGAAACTTCACTTTCAGCCTGTGTAGGTCTTTTGTTCTGAGGTGGGTCTCTTGTAGGCAGCATATGTGCTGGTCATGTTTTCTTATCCATTCAGCTACTCTATGTCTTTTGATTGGAGCATTTAATCAATTTACATTTAAGGTTATTATTGATAGGTACTTATTCATTGCCATTTTATCACCTTTGTACCTGTTTTCCTCTCTATATCACTGTTTTCTTTCATCTTCTCAAAGCAGTCCCTTTAGCATCTCTTGCAGTGCTGGTTTGGAAAAGGTGTATTCTTTTACCCTTCTTTTGTCTGGAAAACTCCTTATTTCACTTTCCATTTTAATTGAGAGCTTTGCTGGGTAAAGTAGTCTTGGTTTCAAGCCTTTGGTTTTCATTACTTGGAATATTTCTTGCCATTCCCTCTGGCTTGTAGGGTTTTCATTAAGAAGTCAGCTGTTAGCAATATCGGGGCTCCCTTGTATGTTACTTCCTGTTTTTCCCTTGCTGCCTTTAAGATTCTCTCCTTGTCTTCAAATTTTGCCATTTTAATTATGCTGTGTCTTGGAGTGGGTCTCTTTGGGTTCCTCTTGATTGGGACCCTCTGTGCTTCCTGAACTTGTGTGACTTTTTCTCTCTTCAAATTAGAGAGGTTTTCCATCATTACTTTTTCAGACAGGTTTTCTATCCTTTACTCCTCTTCTTCTCCTCCTGGCATCTCTATTATACAAATATTATCATGTTTCATGTTGTCCTGCAGTTCCCTTAACTTCTCTTCATTCTTTTTTTTCTTTTCTTGCCTTTTCTGGGAGCTTTTTTCTACCTTGTCCTCCAGCTTGCTGATCCAATCCTTTGCTTCTTCTAGCCAACTTTTGATTCCTTCCTCTGTGGTCTTCAATTCAGAGATTGTATTCTTCATTTCTTCTTGGCTCTTGTTGATAGTTCTATGTCCTTTTTCATGCTGATATATTTTGCAGTAATTTCCTCATAGTTTCCCTGTAATTTTTGGTAATTCTCACTGAGCTCACTGAGCTTCCTTATAACCATTGTTTTGAACTCAGTATCTGATAATTTACTTGCCCCTATTTTATTTAGCACTCTTTATGAGGATTCCTCCTTTCCTTTTTGATTGACAGTTGTTTCTTTGTCTTCTCGTTATTTGTGAGACTCTGCTTTTTTGCTTCTCCTGCTTAAATTGATCTGTTTTGACTCTCTCACTTTGTGGTATGAACTTCTGTGGTAGGAGACCTGTTAGATTCAGTGGTATAGCCTCCTTGGTCTCCTGAACTTGCTGCACTTGGGATTTTGAAATGATAGAAGGAGAGGTAATACTAAGAGTGAGGAACAAAAACCAGAATAAAGCAGGGGAAACTTAAAATTTGAGATGAAAAGAAAAAGAAGAAAGAAAAAAGGTGAATAAAGAAAAATAAAAGAGCAGGATGAAAGAGAAAAAGAAGTAAGAAAAAAGAAAAAATGCAGGCTAAGATAGGGCAAAATTAAAAATTTGAGACAAAAAAAGTGTAGGAAATGGAACTGGCAAAATTTGAGATTTGAAATACAAAATCAGTGAAGATCTAGAAATCAAATAGAAAAAAATGCAACAACAACTACCCTATCCACAACCAAGTAGCAAATATCGCTAAAGGCAGAGAGAGAATGAGGGTATTTAAGAGTGGGGGGAAATGATGTGAGATGATCATTGACAAGAAAATTGGTTTTGTGAGGCTGAATGGGGGAGAAATAGTAAGAGTACAGAATGGAAACAAGTTGTAGCAAGAGAGAAAACAAAATTTAAAATGAAAATAATGAGAAGAAGAAGGTAAAACTGAGTAAGAGAAGGAAGGGCAAAATATGTGAATCAAAATAAACTATAATATAAAATCTAGTGACTTAATATGCACAAACTTGATGTACAAGAAAGGAACGTTAAACAGCTATGCAGGAAAGAAAATATTGCAAATCATGGAGAAGACCACAGTGGATTTAGTTTCAGTAGCCTTTAATATTTACCACTGTTTTTTCTTTCTGGTTCCACCTCTGGTGATGTCAGATATTGACCCCATCTGACCTTAGGCAGCCAGTTTGAAACTTCTAGGGATCTACTGTCTGTGGCTGTCTCCTTCAGTTGCTAATCTAGTCACTCTGCACTCAGCAGTCAGGTTTAAGTACAGTAGGGAAAGGCACAGTCCCTCCTGGGGTTGGGGCTATTGTTTCCCCTTAGGCTGCTGCTACTCAGAGGGGAGTGGTCTGCCTGAGCAGGATGGCTGCTGCCAAATGGGGGATGACTCAGTACTGGCATCCCGGTGTCTACTCATCTCTCTCCTCAAGGCTTCCATCCACAGTCTATCATCAGGTGTCTCTAGGCCACTCAGCTCCCACCTTTCTCAGAGCCTAAGGTAAGTGGCTGCAAATGAAAATTTGTGTGTTAGCCCTTTAAATGGCTCTTTGTGTCTCTAGCCATCTGTCACTGGCAGAGAGCAACCCTGCTGTTTTTCTCCAGTAGTTGTTATCTGTGTGCTTTTTGGACTCTGGTGCTCTGGGCTTGGATCCCAGCTTAGGGTTTAGACCCCACTCTTCCCAGCGGGATACAACCAGCTGCTTAATTATCCCTCTAGCACTTCCACCTGTAGGCACCCAGCCAGCCTTCTTGAATCTCCACTACACTCCTTATCAGTCAGGTTGCACTGAAGTTGATTCTTTTGTCTGTCCAAGGTTATAAGGTTTCTGTCTCATTATGGATCAGTTGTTTGTTCCTGGTAATTTCTCCACAATTAACTTGTAATTCCAGATTGGCCCTGGGAGGTGGTCATTGTGACTTCCATTCACTCCTCCACTATCTTGCAACCCTTATTGTATATTAAATAAAACAATGTTTTCACTGAAAATTTCTATGAACAAATGAGTGAGTTCTCCATTTCTACAGGTACTATTTTTCCTTAAAACAAAACAAAATTTCTTTAAGAAGTATCTGATTTGGAGATCTGGAGCAGGCAATGTACAAGATGGGCCTTTTCACACTAACAAGGCAGCCTTCAAAGACTAGGAAAGCATTCAGGAGTCAATTAGATAGGTTCTACTGATGAAAATTGTGAAAGTTTGAACATCATTAAGGATAATAACTGCAGTGGATTCAAATATATCAAACATCTACTGATTCATAAAGATACTCAAAAGCAAACAAAATTCCTAATTTGTCACCTTATAAAGGATGGCAAAGAACTAATTTGCTATTTTCAAAGAAGGCAAACAAAGAAAAATAATCAAGGATTTATTTTGCCTTTTTTTCTCAAAGTGTGCTTTTGTGTAACAAAGTAGCAGATGAAAGGTTGTTTGCATTATAGAAATCTTTCAGAAAATAAATGAAGATATTTGTTAGAGCATCACTACTTATAACCCCTACTGAATTAATAATACATCTCATCATTAAAGAGAATTAATGACAGCTAACAAAAAGAGAGACAAGTAGACCCTTCATAATAGAAGTATACAACCATTCTTAACTGTCTTTAAAAAACCTTAAACAGTGATCTAAAATCTTGATGAAGCCTCTATTCATATCCTACATAGAAGTAATATGGAAGAGAAAGTAACATTTTATATGACAGTATATGCTTACAATAAATAAAATCTACATGGTATGAAACTGTGCTGAGTAAATAACTGTTTCATCAACAAATAGCTTACAAGGAAACAGAAAAATAATAAAAATGAAAGAAGTTAAAAGTACTTAAAAATATTTCAGCTAATGCAATGCATGCTTCCAAATTGGATTTGGAGTCAAACAATTTTGGGGGAACAGAGAGAGAGAAAGAGATCAGAAAAGTAGTGAAAAAGAGGGGGATGGAATAAAAAGAGAGAACAAAAAAAGGAACACCAAAAGGACAGCCAAAAGAAAATCAAAACAAGTTGAACATTCAGTCGACATTTAATGATATTATAGAATTGTTCATTTATTTTTGGTGTGATGAAGGTATTTTGAGAGTTTTTAATTTTTGGAGAAATGTATTGAAAGATTTATAAAAATATAAAGTTTCAAATAATCTCATGGGGATGAGATGGTATTGAGCGGGGATGGGCTAATGTTATTAGGTAGGGATGGATGGATGGTAGGTGGAGAAGTGCATTGAATTATAAGTAAGCAAGATTGGTCATGTTGATTATTGATAAAACTGGGTGATACGTACAAAAAGGTTTATAATATCATCTCTCTATTTTTGTGTATATTTGAATCTTTCCATAATAAAACATTAAAATAAAAAGAATAGGAGAAGTAGAAAAACCATTATAGGGAGATTTTTAAAGTGCTATTATTTTTTTAAAACTCCTCTTGCAATTCATTTTCTTATAGTGAGACAGATATGAAAAAAATATATTTTTGAAAACTGTTATTTATAGAAAAACAGTTTTAAAAAGTTTATGTTTTCTTAGTTCCAATAGACATAGTCATAAGTTTTATCCCCAATTATAAAATTACTATCTAATGCAT
>JAPYXV010000109.1:0-19087 GCA_028533065.1 Trachops cirrhosus | reverse complement strand
TCAGGTAAGGATTTTTTAAAAAATTAAATGACAGAATAAATGGGAAAAAACAATTGCAAATCTTATATCTGATAATGAGTACTGAATATCCAAAATATATAAAGCACTCAAGCAACTCAATAGTAAGGAAACAAATAATCCAATTTAAAAATGGGCAGAATATTGCAACAGGCATTTCCCCAAGAAGACATACAGGTGATCAACAGGTGCGTGGAAAGGTGCTCAGCACCACTAATCATCAGGGAAATGCAAATCAAAACCACAGTGAAATATCACCTCACACCTGTCAGGATGGGCATTATCAAAAATAATAATAATAATAACAAGTGCTGGTGAGGATGTAGAGAAAAGGGACCCCTAGTGCACTCTTGGTGGGAATGTAAATGGTGCAACCACTCTGGAAACCAGTATGGAGGAGCCTCAAAACATTAAAACTAGAACTACACTATGACCCAGCAATTCCACTTCTGCATATTTATCCAAAGAAAACAAAAATACTAACTTAAAAAATATCTGCACCTGTGTCCATTGCAACATTATTTATAAGAGCCAAGACATGGAGGCAACCTAAGTTGGCTCATCAATGGATGAGGGGTAAAGAAAAAGTGGTATATATACACAATGGAATATCATTAAGTCATAAAGAAGAAAGGAGATTCTGCCATTTGTGAGAACATGGATGGACCGGGAGAGCATTACACTAAGTGAAACAAGTCAGACAGAGAAAGACAAATACCCATATGATTTCGCTTACATGCGGAATCTAAAATTAAACCCTAGAAAAACCAAACTCATAGATACAGAGAACGGATTGGTGGTTGCCAGAGGTGGGGGGTGGGTGTAAGGAATGAAGGTGACCAGAAGGTCCACACTCACAATGTAAAACAAACAAGTGTGGAGGATGTTACAGCAGGGAGAACAAGAGGCTTCAGGAGGCATGGCAGATTTCCTGAGCAAAGAAGGCCTGTATCTCACAGCTTGTAGAGCATGATGTCTGATAGGCCCCGGAGAAGAAAAGGATCTACTTTTTTCTGGGGGATATTTAGGAGATGTTAGGAGTTTGTGTGTCGGGCCATGTGCTCAATGAGCTATTTTTCAGGGGACAATAGCACATTGTGTTAAGTGCTCTGAGAGCACCTGCTGGACCGGAACACCTAGGGAGGCTGCACAGAGAGGACCCTTCTGCTGGGCCATAAGGCAGAGCAGACCCTTGCCAAACAAAAAAAGGGGGGACGGGGAGGGCCAGCCAGGCCGGGGGAAGAAGGCCTGGGCAGTGGCATGGGAGCATGAGAGGCTCCAGCATGTTCTGAGAAGAGTGAGGACGTGGTTTGGCTGGAGTCCAAGGCGCACTGGGAAATACAGGAGTGAGCAGTTGGGGGCTGGGCCTTGGATGCCAGAGCGAGGCTGTGGATTTCCTCCCGGGACAGTGGAGGCCATCAGGGACAGGCCGAGAGCCAGGCTGAACCCCGGGTGGCGGAGCATGCTCGGAGCTGTGGGCGGCCGGGCTCTTTTTCAGATGCCAGTTTCTAAATATGTGTGAGCCACGCACTGTGCTATGTAATTGGAGATTGTGGCAACACCTCTAATTAAGTTTTTTTAAAGATTTTATTTATTTATTTTTAGAGAGAGGGGAAGGGAGGGAGAAAGAGAGAGAGAAACATCAATGTGTGGTTGCCTCTCACATGGCCGCCACTGGGGACCTGGCCCACAACCCAGGCTTGTGCCCTGACTGGGAATCGAACTGGCGACCTTTAGGTTCGCAGCTCGCATTAAATCCACTGAGCTACACCAGCCAGGGCTCTAATTAAGTTTTTAAATTTGTTGCATATATGTGTCTATGTGTGTGTATGAATATGTGAGTGTGAGTGTGCAGGTGTGTACACGAGGGCATGTGTATGTGAGTGTGCGTGTACTCCTCCAGGCCTTCCAGCGGTGGTCCCTGCTGAGGCCCCCTCCCTGTGGACTGACAGTGGTGAATGGTCTGAACAAACTTGCTGACGCTCACTTGTTTTTTTCTCTTCAAATGCATTGTACCTCTCTTCTTCAAACAACGGGAAACCAGGAGGGAACTCCCCTCCCAGCCTGAAGTTGCCACTGCTTTTCCATCTCTGCTGCACGGCCAGCTGCAGGCAGGAATCCCTCTGGGAGGGACCTGGTGGCCTGAGTCTCTGAGTCAGGGCCCTAATCTTGACTCCTGGCTTGGTGCTTAATTT
This sequence comes from Trachops cirrhosus, assembly GCA_028533065.1. Classification (NCBI taxonomy): domain Eukaryota; kingdom Metazoa; phylum Chordata; class Mammalia; order Chiroptera; family Phyllostomidae; genus Trachops; species Trachops cirrhosus. Next base: position 16,874 of record JAPYXV010000109.1, on the reverse strand, counting down.
TTCCTGGTTGTGTAACCCTGGATATAGCCCTTGATCTTTCTGAAACTCAGATTCTTCATCTGAGTTTCAGAAGAAATAATATTTACTTTGCAGGGCTGTGAAGATTAACTGCACACAAAAGGTCTTGCCAATGGTTATTACACGGCAGACATTAAGTATATAAGAGTTGTTTTTACTATTGGGTTGGCTTAAAAGTCCATTTAGTTTTTTTCTGTAAAATAAAAGACAGTTTTCATTTTCACCAATAACTTGATTGATTTGGGTATTTTGAGCATGTCAGCTATCTCCCCCTATTGTCTTCTAGTGGGTAGAGGTCAGGGGTCCTGCTAAACATCTTCCAATGCATCAGACAGCCCCACAGCAAAGAATCATTTGGCTAAAATATCAATACTACCAAGAAACTTTGCAAACCACTTTTGGCACGTTTGATCAGTCACAGCACTTTCTCCTTAGACACTGCACAAGTCTTTTTTTTTGAATTTCAGTTGCGTTTTTATCTTTCTTCAATAATAAAGCATAATACACTGAAAATGTTGCATATTTTCTTCTGTCTTCAATATTAACATGACTGCACAAAAATTCACCTGTTTTGATGTTTTTTTTTTAACGCATGCTGATACGACAGCTGTCACAATACAATCTAACAAAATTGTTTCAAACGAAGCACTACCAGAGCCATGGTACGAAAAAAACACAACAGACTTTTTGGCCAACCCAACAGTACCGGCAAAAATGTAAGAAAAGTGGAGTGTTTTGGGAACTACTAGTGGTGGCCTCCCCTGCCTCTTCTGGCACCTAGAGTTTGTCCTTGGTCCCATTTCCTGCATCTTGAGTTACTGGACAGGGGCCTGGCCCCGAGTGGATCTGCCTAGGGCCAGTCGGTAGTGTGTGGGTTCTTGACTTCATGTAGGAAAGACTTCATAACATGAGTCCAGGTGACTATGAGGGTACATTTATTAAAGCTGGGAATAGTAAAACAAGGAAGGGCTTAGTATAATGAAGCAAAAGGAGAGCCTAGGCTAAGCTGCTTAGCTCACTAGGAAGTCAGAGAAAAGGGGGCTTTGGGGACAGGTTCCAGGGATTGGCCTGGGACAAGCTGCTGCTGCCCGTTGCCTTAGAGTTCAGGGAGATGTGTGCCTGAGGGGAAAGGGGAAGGGAAAGGCGGCGCATATTCCCCAGGAGAGCACACGCTGGCTCCATTTCTTGAAGCTTTTATTATTCTTGCAGGTGGGAATCTTAGGGGAGGTCCAGGGGAAGGTTTCAGAGAAATATTGATCAGTTTTCCAGGTGAGTCTCTTCAGGGCTGTGGTCTCCACTGATTGGTCAGCGCTAGGGCGGGGTGTTCAGTCACTGCAGTTGGTTCTGACGACCCACACCCATTCGTGAGCCTGGAGCTGAAATACAACTGAGGCCTAGATGTTATCCGTAGGGAGGTGAGCTTCCTTACCTGGCTGTAAATTGCTCAGCCATTGTGTTCAGCTGTCTCAGTCTCCCTATTCCACTTGCCACGGAATTCTCCTACCTTCTTACTATCCTGTCTCATTAGGTGGGCTGTCTCAGGGCCACTGATGTTGAAATCTAGACTTCTGGAGTCCAAACACTTAACCAGCAAGAAAGAAAGCAAGCTTCAGTGGTGGAAGGACAGGCAGAGGCACCTGTCATGGTTTCCTTATGCATGGATCCTGGGGGTGGAAGAGGGGGCAAGGTTTCTGCAATCACTGTGGAGGGATTTAGAGTTAAGGGATTTAGAGTTAACATTTTCTGTTCCCTGTGGACACAGGTGTGGTTGATGCACGCATCCATGTGGCTCACATTTTGCAAGCAGCTCCCATGTCCTGTGTCTGTGGTAGGTGGTTAGGCTGTAACAGCAAGCAGATGAACGCTGTGTCTGCCATCACAAAGCTAAATAAAGCAAGGCAGACAGCCAGAAAGTAACTGCACAGAAAAGAAAGTATTACACATGGTAGTAATAACATATTTTAAAAAGGAGATGAAACTGAAAAATGATGAGGTGGAGGTATCTGCTTTAGACTGGGTGTTCTGGAAAGGCCTCTTGGAGGAGAGAACATTCAGGGACATTTCAGCGAAAGGTGAAACAGGAAGGAGGTGTCGCACGAGTTGGGAAGGGCAGGCCGTTTTGAGGAAATGGGTGAAGGATCCCCAACCCCATGTGACAGAAAGGCAGTGCTGTGGAGATGGCCCAGGAAATGAGAGCAGAGAAGCATGGGGCACAGGCCAAGTCGTGCGGAGTCCTGGGGTTGTTGAGTCCTGTGTTTTACTCTTCACCTGAAGATATTTTTTCCTTGCTTTAGCGAGAGAGGAAGGGCGGGAGAAACACCAATGTGAGAGAAACTTGGATTGGCTGCTTCCCATACACGCCTGGACCGCGGACCACGTGCCTGAACTGGGAACCAACACACAACCCAGCATGCACCCCGACCTGGAATCAAACTCGCAACCCTTTGGTTACAGGACGGTGCTCCAACCAGCTGAGCCACACCTGCCAGGGCTGTTAGGGTCCTGTTCTGATCCACACCGCAACTTTGCAATTCCCACTTCTGTATCCTTGAACCTGGATCACCCAGAATGTTGCCAACAAGAGCGCTGCTCGTGTCCAAAGAGCGGCAGCCCAGAGGCCATTGACCCCCAGTCCTGCTCCTTCACTGTCTTTGCGCCTCAGCTTCTTCACTGAAAAACAGTTAATGTCATTTTCCCAAAAAGAATTCACCTTTCATTGAACCACCACATGAGGTTCAGAGAGGGGCTATCATTCCTCCCCATCTTTTCTTTCTCGTTTTTTCCCTGGGCCAGGTGGGAGGAAGAGGACCCTGCACAATGGGGGCAGTAGATTATCATTAATAAAACCTTGATGATTTTTTTGGGGGGGGAAATATTCTATTTCTTTATTTTTAGAGAGAGGAGAAGGGAGAGAAAAAGAAAGGGAGAGAAACATCAATGTGAGAGAGAATCATCGATCAGTTGCCTTTAGCACATCCCCAACTGGGGACCTGGCCAGAAACCCAGGCATGTGCCCTGACTAGGAATTGAACAAGCAACCTTTTGGTCTGCGGGATGACGCCCAACCCACTGAATCACACCGCTTAGGGTAAAACTTTTTCTTCACAAAAGTATAAAAAAATAATAAAAATAGTCCTACCTGGTGTGGCTCAGTGGATTGAGCACTGGCCTGTGAACCACAGGGTCATCAGTTCGATTCCCACTCAGGGCACATGCCTGGGTTGTAGGTGGGTCCCCAGCAGGCGGTGTGGGAGAGGCAACCACACATTGATGTTTCTTTCCCTCTCTTTCTCCCTCCCTTCCCCTCTGTCTAAAATGAAATAAATAAAATCTTTTAAAAAATAAAATAAATAAATCACAGAGTTGTTGTGAAGCCCCTGCTACTGGGGCTCAGGATCAACCACCTCTTTTTTGCAGAAGGCAAGCACCTGGGCAGTGAGGGAGCGTTCAGCACGGGAGCAGGTGCAGCGAGAGATGCTGTCCCTCCATTGTCTCCCCAGCCCTCCCCTCCCCACATGCCTCACCCTAGCTTTGTCCTTGTGCTGGTTATTGCTTTATTACTGTTTTCAGGCACATATAATTCTGGCATTTTCTATAATCTCGATCTTTTCTTTGATACCAGATTTTTATACAAAGATTTGTATATAAAATGATTATGTACCCACCAGAATACATTCCCCGGCAATTAGAATGTTTAAGATGCAGCTCCTAACACTCCTCCTGCACATTCCTCATTTGTTACTTTTGAAAGTGTTTTGTGATTTTTTTTGTGGATGTGTTTACAAATCCAGTAACAATTCTCATTGAGAGTTGCAAAACATGAAGCCATTTTGAACCCAGACAGATGGCAGCTAAATGAAGTTTAATTAAAGAATGAGTGCTTTGAATCAAATCACTTTAAAAAGTACAGTACACTGAGATTCTAGAGAGGTTGCATAAGCAGCATCTGGGCTGCTCTGCAGAAAGAAAGCAGGGAGTGCTTGCGGGGAAATACTCGGGAAGCCGGCTCCATGGGATCAGGGCTGGGCAAAGCAAGAAGGCAGGCGGCCAGTGGCCCCAAGCTCCTCCTCTATCCTCTGCCCTCTGCCAGGACACACCTCGCAAAACCCAGAACTCCCGGGACAGGAGGGGACACTAACACAGAACACCTGTTGATTCAAGAGCTTTACTGGGGTGGGAGAATCCCCTTCTAATTTCACCGAATGTGGATGGGCACTAGGGTGAGGTTTGCTGCACCAACTCACTTAACTGAACACGTCCATTGTGAGAGTGGAAAGAGACAGATGGTGGAGTCTCTGGAGGCCTGAGCGCCCCTGGACCCGGGTCCCGCCTCTCCGTGCAGCCCCCGGGGGCAGAGCCTCGCCAGGCGCTTTCCCCCCACCCTCCCGGCCCCACCGGAGCCACTTCCGGCTCTGACCGCAGATCAGAGCCTTGGGGCAGAGGCGGCCAGGCCCGGTCTAGACAACCGAGAGGCGCCAGCCCACCGCGGGGAGGGTTGTGGGGGCGCCAGGTGGGCCCAAACCCCGTGGCGAGACTGATGCCCAGACTGTAGCCGCTCACTGCGGGGTGGTGGCTGCCGTGAAGAAAGGGGATGGAACCCTGGAATGAGAGGCAGGGTGGGGGAGAGTCGGGGAGGAGCCTGGGACACCGGGGTTAGAAGTTTGTACTCAGTGCTGTGGGGCATTAAAAACCCACGGAGGTTTTTAATTCAGGGAGAGACAGTGTTAGACGGGGGAAAGATGGGTTCCAGGAGAGAGGGACTGAAGGCACAGTGTCAGCAGCTAGATTGGCCTTGTTTTCATGGGCAGTTTCTGCCTTGAGGGTGGTGGTCAGTGTAGAGTCGACCTTCCCCTGATCTGGAGAGAGACCTGGCTCAGGGCAGGGACCAGAGGATGGAGCCCAGAGCCCTGGGGAAGCATGGGGCCACTGGGATGTGGGAGGGAGGTGGTGGCTCCAGCCTAGAGAGAAACAGTTTGGGTGGGGCGGGCCAAGCCTGTGGTTTCTGGCTTTTTCCATCATCTTTCCAGGAGGAAGTGGAGTCTGGAAGGCTGGGAAGCCTTCCCTCCCAGCTCTGGGCACAGAGTGACCCAGAGGGCTTGCAGAAGCTACTGGACTGTTTGGATCATGTACTTAGCTCACTCAGAACTCAGTTCCTCCAAGTCTGAAGCCTCTTGCTGAAACTTGGCAGGATCCTGTGGTCACCCTGACCCCTCCCAGCCCCAGCACTCCAGACCAACTGACCCTCAAGTTCTGTTGGCTGACCTGTTACTCTCCTCCACCCGCCCAAACCACTGCCAGTTCTGCTGGAACTGGAAGAGCCTCCCACGTGGTCTTCCAGCTTCTCTCACCACTGCTACTTCCTCGCTGCAAGAGGGCAGACCCTTCCAAAATGTGGTTCTGGTCATGGCTCCCCCACTCCCCCCCACACTCCCATAAGTCTGTGAGAAAAAGGATGAATCCTGGCCCCAGACAACAGGGCTGGGCAAGCAGAACCCAGCCTGCATTTCTGCCCTCACTCAGTCCTTCAACGCAGCACCACGTTAACAGCCTGATGACTGCCCCCACCTACCCCTCCATCTCACCTCCAGCCATCCTCCTCAAGCCCTCTGCTCCCGAGACTCCCTCCTGTTCCTGGAATGCCCAGGTTGTCTGTCCAACGTCCCTGCCTTTGCTCTTGTGGCTCTCTCCACCTAGAGTACCATCTGCCCCAACTCTCCCCACTTGGTCCCACCAACTCCGCTTCAGGAATGGTTTCCTGATTCTCTACTAGGTGAGGTCACCCTGCCTTGCGATCTCAGAGGACTCTGCCCTTCCTCACCAGGATCCTTGGCTGGCATGCCTACCCCCCACCAGTGTGCCAGTGACTTGTTTCTTCCCGTAATCTTACCTTGCCACCCTTCCGATTGCCACCTAAGTGGTCTCTCTGAGATGTGAATATGACCCCATCACTCTGCTGCTCAAATACCCGAGCTCCATCAAAAATCCAGCCTACCCTCCAGGCCCAACCCAAAGCCCCCTCTCCAAGACACCTTCCCTCCAGCCATGGAGATCCCATGCCTGATGATCATACTTGACGAGTTTGACTTCACCTGAGTTACTGGGGCCAAGACAGCCATCTACCTCATGGTGCACTTGGGGGCCAGTCTGGCACTTGGCCTTCTGGGGTCCCCTTCCTGATGTCCCATGGACCCAGCAGCAATGAGTGGAGTCTGTTCTCAGACACCAGGGCCTAGTGGTCAAGGACACCACCACTGCTTTGGCAAGGGAAGAGGGCATTGGCAGGCCACCTGAGGTGGGTCTCCTGACCTCGTCCTAGGGACACCTGCAGTCGCAGTTCCAAAAGAGAAGACGCCGCAACAGTTAAGAGCGAAGGCAATGCTTTTTTTTTTTTTTTTGAACTTATTTAAAAAGGCCTTGGTGGCAGGAATATAGTGTAAAAATCATTGGAAAAACTAAAAAGCATCAATACATATCCGAATATACACTTTGTACATAAATTACATTTCCTTTAGTCTTTCTGAGTGAGGTCCTGATTCAGCACTGAGGTCTAGTAATTCAGAGGTCCCGGCAGCTGCACGTTCAGGCCGGCATAGTCCACCATGTACATTGGCCATTGCTAGAGAGAGGGGACAAAGGGTCCCAGTTAGGACTCCAGGTGACGTAGAAAGAACACCAGAACACTTAGCTCTGCTTCCTGAAGGGCTTCCTCAGACGCTATTTATTTTGAGGCTGCTAAAGGCCCAGAGAGGGGACGTGACCTGCCCAAGATCATGCAGTAGCCATGGAGCTGGGGCTGGAGCCTTCTGACCTGTTCTCACCTGTGTGCAGGGGCTAATCATGTGGACCACACAGGAGGGCCAGAGGGAACAGGGGAATTGGCTCAGAACACGTGGTCACTCCCATAAGCTCAGCCCCCTGTAGGTCTCATGCTCCAAGAAGCTGTCATGTTTCTCTGGGGCTGGAGCCAGTCACCCTCTGTGGGCGCTCATACAGCCAGGCAGGGAGAGATGTGAAGCTGAACTTTGGGTTTTTCCACAAAGGGGTGAAAGGAAAACGTGGTCAAAGGATAAAGAAATGCTGAAATCTAAAAGAAAAAGAAACTCTACAGCTATGTATGTTAATCACTTATTGTGGTGATCACTTTGCAATATATACAAATATTGAATCATTTTATTGTATACCTGAAACTAATATAATGTTGTATGTCAATTATACCTCCAAAAATTTTTTTTCCAAATGCATTTCAATATTCTCCCCATTTGGACTCAGGATTTGAAATCAGAAAGAACTCCCAAGTGTATGCCCCTAATGAGGTTTTCCCCTTGGGTGGGAAAGAAGCAAACCCAGCCGCATCACAGAACAGGCGGAGCCTTGCAGATGGGTTCTTCCTCCACCATGGACTGCAGTGAGGCCAGAGGCGGTCAGCCTCCCACTTTCGTGTTCCTCACTACACTCTGCGGGTAGCACCCACGCATCCCAGGGCCGTGTGGGGCTGCTGTGTGAGATGTGAGCACAGAGATTAGCCCCGCATCTGACCACCTTGGAAACCTGGCGTCCTGCTCTGACACCGCCCAGGGGAGTGGGCAGGTCCCTTCCCCTTCTCAGCTTTGGCTTGCCCACCTGCCCAGTGGGGATGTGACTTTCTGTCCAGGCATCTGTGGAGGCCTGATGAGAGGGCGGATTACCTTGTGGGTAGATCAGGCAGCTGTGTCTGCAACCCCGGGCTGTGCAGCCCACTCAGAGTCCAGTGCCTCCCCGCACCCCAAACCTACACCCCACAGTGGGCGGCCCTGCCCGAGTGCAGGGCGGAGGCCAGAAAGAAGAGTGGTCAGGTCCAGATCTGTGCAACTTTACCACGAGTGAGATCTGGTTGGTGGACGCCACGGACTCTGGGTTGGAGGATGAGGAAGAGGAAGACGAGGAGGAAGAGGAGACCGAGTTTCCTTCAGAGACACGCTTTCTCTTGCGCTTGGGGATGCTGCTGTCTTTGGCTGGTGGGAGAAAAGGTTGCTGACGCTGGATGCCAAGGCCATTGTGTCTCAGCCTTCCAGACACCCCTGGAGAGGACCTTTGCCTTCAGGTTTAAAGCCCCCTTCTCAGCAGTCAAGGCTCCCAACCCACCAGCTGAGGCCCATCTCTCCAGCCTCCTTCTCTAACCAGGCCCCACAGCTCATTCGTCCACCTCCTGCTTCTGCTCACCTGTCTGCCTTTGCTACCACTATAGCCTCACCCCCAAGCTAGACCCCCCCAGAACTCCCAGAATTCCCCCTGGGGCCAGAATCCCACGGTGAAGAGCACCGCCTCCACAGCCACACAGACCTCACAGACTTGGCTTCCTTTCCTTTCCTCGCCAGTAAAATGCCAGCAAGGTTCTGCAGGGTTGCTGGGAGGGTCCCATGAGATATTGTGCCCGGCCTCCAGTAAATACTCGGAAACTGAGAACTGGTAGCGATATCATTGCTACTGTTACTGCAGATGCACGATGACCTCCACCTGACCATGCTGTGACAGATGACATTCACAGGTACACTCGAGTAGACAGGCAGTGTCCCAAGGTAAAAGAAACTCCACTTTGGAGACAGAAACCCTCAGTTCAAATTTCACTGCTGCCAGTTACTAGCTGCATGACCCCGGGAAACCAACAAAGCTCTCGGAGCCGAAACGGGAAAACTGTGTGATGTGAGACTCAAAGGGACTGTGTGTGCGAAAGAGCCCAGCACCAAGTCCGGCATGGAGCAGGCCTCAGCAGGGCTTTTGTTGCTGCTGAGTTAAATTCACGCGAACAGGTAAGACTTATAAATAAGATCTGCAATGCTGTGCTATTGTAAGAGGTAAGAGGGGCCTGGGGCCTCACCAGGGAATGGGTTGCTGAGCAGAAACCTTGCCCAGGCCACCAGCAGGGTCTTCACGACACGGTGCGAGGGCAGGCTGGCCCAGGGGCAACCGTCTGTCCAGCTGGTGAGGAAAAGCCAGAACCTGGGGGTCTGTGATGTGATATAAACAGAGACCCCAGGAAAGAGAAGACTCTGGAGGCAGGCGGGAGCTGCTGGTGACTGGCTGGGCCCCTGAACTGCACCTGTGTTGGCAGGGCACGTGCCTGCACCAGACCGTGGGCTTTTAGAATCTTTCCGTTTGCAGGTTCCGAGGCGACCTTAAAGAGGCAAGAGGGGCTGGTCCAAGGCTGAGGCCCACCTGGGTCCCCATAAGACCTTAAAGATGGCCATGGTGGGGAGTGGTGGATGTGACTGCATTTACCCTGATAATTAGTCCCAAATTCTCCTCCTCTCTGAGGCCTCCTCAGGGCTTTCTCTGTCTCTGCCTTTGATCTGGGAGCAGCTCCCAACCTAGTCACCTCCTTACCCTGAGTGCCTGGTGCCCAGCCCGGCCCCCTCGATTTCCACGTGGTAGGAGGAGGTGGTCTCTGGTTGGGCTGTGCACCCCAGGCAGTGGAGATTCAGGCAAAGCCGGACCTATCTGGAGTTGGGACCTCAGGTTTCAGGCTGGGGTGGGGTGGCTTTGCTGAACCCCACTACTGTTCCCACTGAGCAGCTGCTCTGGCGTCTACAGTCCCCAGTGGCCTGTCTGGTCACAGGACTGCAAGTGGCCACCAACTCACTACGTGGCCTTGGCAAGTCCTTCGCCATCTGTGGGGTTCAGTTTCCCAGCTATACAATGAGGGTGCACCTCCCAATCACCTAGGAGTACATCCTCTGGAGCCCTATCGCACACCTTCTCAATCAGTCTCCCAGGAACCGAAAGGTTCTGAAGGCCCAGGGGCTGGTGCGGGCACGTGCCCTGCAAATGCAGGCAGAATCCAGGAGGCCCAACCAGTCTCGGGAGGCACACGGGCCTGCCTACCTTACCCCTGCCAGTCACATGTCACCTGTGCTCTCCTCAGGTGGCTTCCGTGAGCGCACCTCACATCCCCTCCTCCTGGCTCTAGCCTGTCCCTCATCCTCTCTCTAGCTGATCTGAAGTGCTCAGCTGTGCCGTGGCACGGCCCACCCTCCAAAGGGCACGCACAGGGTTTCTGGGGCCCTCTGGGAATACTGGCTCTGCAGATGGAAACCTTAGGTTCCCCGCAGAGGTACTTGGTGGGAGGGATATACTCTTCTCTGGGTGGCCAGCCACCTGTTGCGTGACACCTGTTGTATGTCCACAGATTGGTCCCTGAGAGACATAAGTGTGGCTTCTTCAGCCTCTGATTTACCTGGCACCTTGGCGTCATTGCAGATTTCTGCAAAAGGTCTGAAAAAGAAATGAGGTGGCAGTTAGAAAATGAGGATTTCTCTTCGTTCTCACCTGCTCCCTGAACATGGACATCTAAGTTAGCCAAGTAAGACCTGGATGAAAATGGTCGGCAGACCCCCTCTCCCCAGAGCAGACAGGCCGATGACGGCCAGCCTGGCCACAGCGAGTGCCGTGCCAGGCAAATCGCCCTCTGGGGCTTCTTGCCTCATCTCCAAAGCCAGCGTGTGGTCTGACCAATTGATCAGAAATGAGTGCCTAGATTTGTAAATGGATATTCATTGTGGCATTTTTTTTACAAATCTTTAAAAAAAGATTGTATTAATTTATTCGTAGAGAGAGGGGAAGGGAGGGAGGAAGAGAGGGAGAGAAACATCGACTGGGGACCAGACCTCCACCCAGGCACGTGCCCTGACTGGGAATGGAACTGGTGACCTTTCTCTCTGCGGGGTGATGCCCAAGCAACTGAGGCATGCCGGTCAGGGCAACAAATCTTTCCTTTTTTTATCTTATTAGTTATTTTACTTGCAGCCTTATTTACATAAACCAAAAAAAAAAATTAGACACAACCCAATGTCGGTTACAGAGACAACATGGTCCGTCTGTACCGTCTTTAAAGGGAATTATCACGGACGCAAATAACGCTCAAGTGCAATCAAACGGCCAGACGGGAGGCACATCAAGTTTTATTTAGTCTGTGGATGAATGCTGTGGGACTTCAGTGTCATCTTCTCCAAAAGCGTGTCTAAGAGGCATAAGAAGAAAAGCGGAATCTCGGACAGAAGCCCCAGGAGGTCTGTGGCAGTTTGGGGGGTGGGCGCTGCCTGTGGGGCGGGCACTTCCTTGCTGTCTCCTGGATTTTCCAGTTGTCACTGCAGGGGGCGGAGGGGGGTGAGGGAACCTCTGCTCTTCATCTGGCACCTTTCTGAGGGATTAATTTGCACACATGCAAATATTCTTTTAATTTCAAAACATCTAGTGTAAGATTAGGAAGAAAATACACATAGGGAAAAATATGGAAGAAATACACTATAATGTTGACTCTGAAAAGGGGAATTATGGGCTACCTTCTGTTCTTCTGCCTTTTTGGATTTCCCTAGTTTGTTTTTAAATCTGAAAATAAATAAACTATTCTACTTTTTTTTTAAAGACTATAAGCATATACGGTAAAATATGGGCAAAAATAAACAAAGATAAAATATGGACAGTTGTTATTTCTGGGCAATGGGAGTATTCAAGGACTGTTATTTTCCAAATACCATTAAAAAAGATAAAAATGAATGACACAGTCAGAAAGTCAAATTTAATTAAAATCTTTAAAATACACACCAGGAAAGCTGAGGACTGTCATCAGGACACTGGGTGACGGACTAAATGTTTGTGTCCCTCCCCCGGCCCCAAATTCCTATGTTGAACCTAGTCTCTGAGGTGACGTATTAGGAGGCAGGGCCTTTGGGGGTGATTAGGTCACGAGGGTGCAACTGTCATGAATGGGGCTGACGCCTTACAAAGGAGACCCCAGAGAGCCCCCTTGTCCCTCCGACCATCTGAAGACACAGGGAGAAGGTGGCCATCTGTAAACCAGAAGGTGGGCCCTCAGCAGACACTGCACCTGCCGGCACCTCCCCAGCCTCCAGAACTATGAGAAACACATTTCTGCGCCGCCGCCTGGTGGACAACGTTGTGTTCCAGCAGCCTGGACGGTGGGCGAGACCAGGGTCTGGGGCCGAGCTGACCCCTGTGACCTCCAGCATCCCTTTCACCCACCTGGCTATCAGTTTCTCATCATTAAGATGCGAGCGTTCAGCTAGCCCATCTCCCGGATTCTGTGCAAGTGCACAACGGGTCTCTCACTCTCCCCCCACTTCCCCCGGCTCTCGGCCGGGCCTGCTGTGGGGTTCTCCCCCCGGGCCACGCAGCACCCCGTCCCACAGCCCCCGCCCGCTCTTCCCACCCCGCCCCAGGTGCCAGCACTCACTGCAGCTGGTTGATGATGACCATCCGGACATGCTCCCGGGCCTTCAGGATCTTCTCTAGCCGGTGGATGTCGTACGTGTTGGGGTTCCGGAAAGGGATGTCATCAGGCAGGCCTGTCACCTCCACGGCGTCTGGGCTGTCCCGGATCAGTTTGTAAGGGACCAGCACTGGCCGGTTCAGGCCCAGGGCCTCACCTGGAGGGCACAAGGGCCGGGGTGAGCAGAAGACGTCTGCTGTGAAAGGCCAAGCCCTCTGGGAAAGCGGGGACCTGGCAGAGCACAGCACAGCGGCCGTCACATCCCAGAGAGAGTATAAAAGTCAACACACACACCCCATTTTTTCCTTTATCCTCACCCGAGGACACACTCGCTGATCTTGGGGGGAGGGGAAGGGGCGGAGACAGAGAGAAGCATGGATGCGAGAGAGAAACACAGGTCAGCCATCCCGGGCACGCGCCCAGACAGGGAATCGAACCAGAGATTCCCAGTCCGTGGGACACCGCTCCCATCCACTGGGCCACACGGGCCAGGGCCACCACACACACCATTTTAAAAGTTCAATCAGCAAAACTAAAAATCTAATACCCGATGCTGATAATGAAACAGTTCCTGTCACTTTTGTGATGATTTGTTAAATGTGCACACCAAGAACTGGAATGGGGACTTGATATCTGCCTAAAATCTAGTACATTTATATGTTAGAAAACATGAAGTACTTCAGTATTATGGATGAAATGATATGATGTCTTCGATGTACTTTAAAGTACTAAAAACACTGAAGTCACCGTGTGGAAACAGATAAAGTAACATTGGCCTAATGTTGGCGATCACGGAAGCTGGCCTTGGGTCACAGCACGGGTGTTATGTCACTCTCTGTGCTTTTATGTTATGTCTGAAAACTGGTTCCAAAACGAAAAGTGAAAAGACCACAGCACGAACCACCAGCAGAGCCTTCCCATGCACACGCAGAGTGAAACCGTATCTCACATTTATATGGCAGGTCAGCTGGAGGCTTTTTTATAAGACTATTTGACTTATAATAACACGTTATATGCCTGGCCTATCCCAGAGTGAATAATCCAAAGAGAAGCCTCAATGTTTTTTATGACCTAGCCTTGCAAGCCCCACATCATGATTTCCTCTATTCTTTATTGCAAAGGTCAGTCCTACTTAGCATGGGAGGGGACTATACCAGAACATGAATACCAAGAGGCAAGGCTCATTGGGAAGCATTATGGACTCTGGGTATTATAGTTATTGTACCATATAATGGTGCAGTATGAAAAAAATCAGTTTCTCAACTAAATTGCTACAGTGGAAAAAAACTGTCACATAAGTATGTAACAGGTTAGTGTATTTAAAATAATTTTCTGTTTGGCATTTAAAATAAAAATGACTTTTTAAGTAAACACACACACACACACACACACACACACACACACACACACACACAGAAACCCTAACTCACGTCAGGCATGCCCACCTCTCCGCCTAACTGGGAGCCCCCCACCTGCTTGCATTGGCCTTCTCACAGGTCCCCAGTCGCAGAGCGGCTCCCCCTGCCTGGCAAGCTTTTCCTCGAATGTTTGTCCCCTCTTGATATTAAAGCCTCAGCTAAAATGCCCCCTCTCTGAGGTTCTTTCCCGTACACCTGTCCAGAGAGGCCCTGGCCCTCCACCTCCTACCCTCTCTCCTGCATTCTTGGTCACACTGTGGGTTTTCTTCTTTTCCTTTCTCACTCTCTGAAATTCTTCTCGGTAAAAAATTCATTGCTGTCTCCTCTGCTACAATGCAAAATGGAGACAATACTAAATTCGTCACAAATACATTGTAATGTACGTAGAGCACTTGGCACAGCCTGGCACTCCATAGCCTAGAAAGTGCTGTATCATTTGTAACCGTACTCCTAGCCGTCTCATCCCAGGCTCTGCCCTGGATGCCTCTGGCACAGGGCCTGGCACCTCCTGGCTCTCATCTGTTCCATGTCCGATGCCCTCCGCAGACTGAGCCCCCAACGGCTGCAGCAGACTCCTTCCACTGTCCTCAGGGCTAAGTGCTGGCTGGGCAGATGGGCATGTACATAGTAAGTACTTGGCCGTGGGCCATGACCTCTGCAACACAGCGCAGCCCTAGAGGAGCAGAAATGCTGATTGGTGCTGCTGCCCTGCGCACCACAGCCTGGGCTGCTTTCCCCCTTCTCAGACAGGGCAAGGAGGACAGCTCCCATCAGTCACGAGCAGAGCAACTATGTCCCCAGGGAGCTGGCAGGCCACGTGGGGGCAAGAGGCCAGAGGGGATGCAGAGGGAGGAGGGGCGGCCCAGGAAGACTAGCCCCACAGCCCCTCCCCGGGGAACTGACCGTATTTCTCATTGAAGAGCTCCTTCACCTGCTCCCGAAGGATCACCTTCTCCCCGAGTCTGTTGGCGTCATCTTCATCTATAAGAGGAAGGCGAGGGGGTGTGAGGGTTGGCATGGGCGTGGCCACTGGACCTGTTCCTTCTCTCCTGACCCTCACCTGCTGCAGCGGTGTCTCCAGGCCACCCCTGCAGCCCACTTCTGTCCCCATCCACCCATCTATCCATCCATCCCACGTTCTCTGAACAGGTGCCCTAACACAGGCCCGTGTCAGGCAGGGGGCACCCTGAAGAGTGGGGGGCAGGGCCCCTCCTCTGAGGAACTCACAGCCCAGAGGGGCGGCACACAGTCACAGCACCCACCCAGAAGAGACACCTACAAGAGACTCGGGGCATGAAGTGTGGTGCTCGGCCCCATCTGTGCAAGTCTGGAGACGCTCCATGGGAGAGCGACACGTTTAGGAGGTGTCTCTTTCTCTCAGAGGGCTAGTACAGGGTTCATGATGGATGGAGCGGCACTGGGGGGACACCCAGGCAGAAGGCCTGCACCGTGCACAGCACTGAAAGGTGAGCGGTCACAGTACACTGGATGTGGCTGAAGCACAGGGTGGTGCTAGGGGAGGTGGCTGTGATGCAGCGGGTGCCACTGTGACTGAGCTGGGCTAAGAGGCACCCACCCTGGCTCCCTCACACACCAAGAGCCTCAGGCCTGTGACAGGGAGGCAGAGCGCTCTGGGCACTGGGGCTGTTCACTCTCCCTGTGCAGGGCAGCTCTCCCTGGGCCCTGCTGCTTGGACCCTGTGCTCCCCACACCCTTCCCCTTGGCCTACAGAGCAGCTGAGGTCAGGGGAGCCTGGGAGACAGGGCCTGGGATGGGCTGGGAATGTGGAGTGTAGGGGAGAGGCCAGGGGAGGGGATGGCATGAAGAGGGTCTGGGGACAGAGCAGCCTCCTGGCTTGTGGCCTGGGTTGAGGAGGGAGCTGGAGTTGCAGGAAGGGCACTTAGCACCATCACACAGTAGCCATGGGCCTCTGAGGCGGGGCTGGGGGGTGGGGGGTGGGGTGGCGGGTGGAGCTGGGCACAGGCAGGGAGCCAGGGCCTGGGAGATAAGGGGCAGAACAGACGGAATGGGTCTGCAGAGAAAAACAGCTCCTGGTGGAATCTGGGAAATCGCACAGGAATCGGTTCCATTTGGAAGGCCGACGTGGGAACTGCCTCTCCCAGCAGCCGCTCTACCTCTCAGCGCCTGCTGCCCGGGCTGCGCAGCACACTCCCCATGTTCGGGGCGCCCCAGGGGGCACAGAGCTTCACACGCCCTGGGGACCCTGTGCCCAGTGCTCCGACTGTCGGGGCCTGTTCACGGCCACACTCCTGACTGGAACCTGTCTCTGCGAATTCCTGCCTGTCTCCTTTCAGCCGTCTGGGTGTCCGAGACACCACAAATCTCAGGCATCCCGGTTAACATGCTCCCCTGTGTCCCCATCTCGGGAATGATGGCTCTCCTCAGCTGCTCTGAGACCCCAAACTCAGCACCCAGAAGCCTCTTTCTCACAGGCCCCAACACGGCCCTTTCAGAGGGTCTCTAGGACCCCAGGCATGGCAAGAATCGACCTGATCCTTCTCCAGGTCCTGGGAAGACAACCGTGACAGAGTCCTGGGCCCAAGGATCACCTAGAGCCTTCAGGAAGGTGGCAGAACTTTGCACATATCCCCTCGCCAGCCAGGAGTCCTTGGTGGCCGAGATTCCACACAGGCAGCACAGCACTGCAGAGGGCAGGGAACGGTGGGCCGGGTCCCACCGATGCGGGCCAGACGCGGGAGGCTGGCAGCGTTCCCAGACACTGTCACAGCCCCTGCTCGCCACGGCCGACGACACACAGCTCAGAGAGGTTAAGGAACTTGCCCAAGTTCACACAGCTGCTGAGTGCCACAAATACTCTGTCTGACCCTGAAGCTCTGCTCTTTCACTCTACCACAAACCCTGGGCTTCCTGAAGCCTCCGTCACCCCACGTATGTAAAGAAAAGTTAATCTTTTCTTTTGTTTCTTGCTTTATCAGCTCATACTTCCAGGTGTGTGTCCTTGTGAGCCCAGGAGGGGGCTGGACTTACAGGCGGTTCTCGACAAAGCCTGCTGGATCGAAAGGAAGTGGACAGCACTCAAAGATGAGCCCAACAAAGCGAGGCTGCCGGAGGTCTCTGTGGAGTCTGAGAGCCCACCTCCTGCATGTGCCCTGCCTCCCGCTCCAGGCGCTTCCTGCCGTGTGGGTGGAGAAAGG
>JAPYXV010001089.1:0-14471 GCA_028533065.1 Trachops cirrhosus | reverse complement strand
TACAGCATAGTAGTTACAGGTTTATGTTTACAAAGTGATCTCCCAGTAAGTCTGGTACCCACCTGGCACCCCACGTAGTTATTGCAATATTATCGACTATATTCCCTGTGCTGCACTTTACATCCCCGTGACTGTTCTGTGGCTTCCGAATTGTTCAATCCCTTCACCTTTTTCACTCAGTCCCCTCACCCGCTCCCTGCAGGCAACCATGAGTTTGTTCTCTGTGTCTCTGCGTCTGTTTCTATTTTGCTTGTTCTTTAGATTCCACTTTTTTAACTTGTAGTGTTCTGCGGGCTTTGTGATAGTGTGTCCATCTTTTCCCATTTTAGCAATTATAAAACCTTTTAAATTTCAGGTGTGCTGTGACTGTGTGTCACTACCTGCAGCAAAGACGGGTGGGTGGGTTATGGAGACCTACGACACTGTTATAATGTGTCCCAAGGGGAGTGGATGGTGGTTGCTTTTAAAAGTAAAGGGAAGTATAGGGAGCCCTGGGTGTTCAGTCGGGGCCGACAGTCTCCCTTTGTCCTGGAAAAGTATTTCTGGGAGGTGAGCATAACATGCTTCACGCAGGGACTCTCTCGTTCTTTTTAAATTTCTTTGATGTACAGCTAGTTTATGAAAGTACGTAAGCCTTATACTTGTATTTTATTCCAAGTTTACTTTCCAGTGATGCATTTATTTTTCTATTGGGATGCTGCAGGATAGATAGTAAAGAAAATCTAAAGATCCTAGTCTTCTTCTCATGGTTTTTTTTTTAAGAGAATATTTCAGAAAAGACTTCTTAGCTTTCTGATGAGATTAACTTGATAGACTTGCTGTTTCTAGTTTTAATGTGACCTTAATGGGACCGTGATTGAGATACACAGTTAAAAAGTGTATTTTTCTGTCCTAGCTCAAGTGGCTTATGGTTGGGGCATTGTCCCATAACTGAAGTGTTGTGGGTTCGATTCCCACTCAGGGCTCATACCTAGGTTGTGGGTTCAATCCCCACTCTGGGTGTGTATGGGAGACAACCAATCGAGATGTGTCTTTCTTGCATTGATGTTTCTCTCCCTTCCTCTCTGTCTCAAGAAAGCAATGAAGAAAATGTCCTTGGGTGAGAAGATATATACATATATGGGGATATATATATATTTATATATATATATTTATATATATATGTATACACACACAGCACACATATATACACCCTCAAGTAATAAATGACCTGATCTCAAACCTGGATGCCAAGTGAAAACGAAAGAAGTAAAACATCATCGGGAGGGTAGTTGCATTTTCGTTAGACCTTCATCTGGAGTGAAAAGAAGCCCTACCACTCTCTGGTCTTAGGGAGGGTTCACTTCCACCTGTCACATTTGTGCTGCGTGAGCAGAGAACTGGCCTTCCTGCCCCTCACTTGATAAGGTGATCGGAAGGGAGGCTACCGAGGTATTGCAGTTGGACAAGATGGGTGCGGGGCCTCAAGCTGGCTTTGACTCAAAGCAGAATTCTGACCAGTAGCGGATCATACTTGATCCGGCCCTCACTTCCTGAATAGTGAAAATGAGGTTTTAAATGAGATAATCTTAAGGTCTCTTTGCCGAAATTCTATGAGTTTATGTATTCCACAAAACCAAACTAAATCTGATAAGATTACTGAGGTATTTTTAAGGAATCCACAGACTTCACAGACTCACTGAATGAAGCACAGACCGTGTTACTGGAAACCATCCGTTGCACGGTGGTCCAAGTCTGCGCAGGGGCTGCCTGCTCGGGAGGGCAGAGATGGGCGTGGGGTCTGTGGCCTGTGTGGATCCTGAGCCCTGCCCACCTTTCTCACCAGGCTTATCCTAACGGCCTGCACTCTCCTGGGGCTGGGGCGACCTGCCCTCCCTGCCTCGGGCTAGTCCCCGCTTGGGGCCCTGTGCTCTCCTCCTGGTAACTGGATTTTTTTTTTTTTGGTCCCTGAGTTTCTTGTCTTTCAGATCTGAACACTTGAAGAGCTATTTTAGCCTCTGAACTCTAGTTGTCTCTTTGCATATCCCTCTTTCTTCCTTTGTTACAATTTTTAGAACATATATTCATAGGAATATGGATTTTTAACCCCCAGCTCACTGAGTTGACCAGCCTGCTTGTCGTAATTTCTGAATATGAAAAGAATGTACAGTGTATCCGTGGTGTTTGGAAACAGACATTTTTTTTTTTGGCATAGTGAAGACACCCTTTGTGACTTTTCACACACAATTCTTTTTATTCCCAGACTTTATGGACATCTTGCAGATTCTATGTCCCACGGCGATTTTTCTTGCCTGCATCCCCCCCCACCCCTGTACTGCGTTCCCGGTATCATCGCCTATTTAGTATGCATCCCTCAATACTGGTGTTCTGGCTGATTCTGTCTCACAGTGGTTCCCTGTCGGCTCTCTACCCCTGACTCCCTCCCTGTGGTGAACAGGCCAGTTCCTGGTCAGGGTCTGATTGGGGTCCTACTTGGCTGTGACATCACTCCTGCAGTAGAACCAGTATGGCAGATAGATTTCCTGCAGGCCTGCACCGGTGAGGTGGGAGTGGCCACCAGGAATGTTGTGTGAGCTCATCATCAGGAAAGTGTTGGGACTGAATAATGAGTGATCGGGCCTGGGACAAGAAGGTGGTGCACGTGTCATTGTTTGCCAGTGGCCCTGGAGGCTCCAGACTCTGTTAATGGCTTTTTGTACATACCAGGGTTCTGTGCTGAGAGTTTCACCAGCTGATTTTATTTCATTATTTTCAGAGACAGGGGAAGGGAGGGAGAAAGAGAGGAAGAGAAACATTGATATGAGAGAGAAGCATCAATCATTTGCCTCTTGCACACCCCTAACTGGGAACCTGGCCTGCAACACAGCCATGTACCCTGACCTGGAGTTGAACCAGCGACTTTTAGGGCCACAGGCCTGCGCTCAGTCCACTGAGCTACACCAGCCACGGCTCAACAGCTACTTTTAAAGCAGTGGCTCAGCCACCTAAATTTACAGTTTCAAGAGATTTCGTACCAGTAGAATTATTTAGATTCTATACTTAGTAAGAATACTTGTATTCTTGTATTTTTACAAGGATAGTAAGTTCTATCCTTGTAAAAATAATTGATTTCATTCCTCAGTGATAGTTTCCAAAATGTGCTCCCTGAGTATCTTCTCGTAGAGAGTGGCTCCCAGCATTTGACCAGCTGCTTAAAGATCTCTGGGAGATTGCATTGGGGAAAAATGCTGGTCCCTATATATTAGGAACTCCTACAAATTAGTAGAAAAACTCAGGCCCATTAGAAATATGGGCCAGTAGTAACAGGTAGTGTTTGCAGAGTGTGTGAGATCCTATCTGAAGTGTTTCAAGTCTTGTATTAGTTAATTCTCGTATTTCCCCAATGAGGTCATTATTAGTCACATCCCTCTTTGGGGCCTGAGGGAGTAGGGCATAGACGCTCATCAGTCCCCCAAGGCCACCCAGGCAGTAAGTGTTGGAGCCAGGATTTTGACCCCCAGCAGTTGGAGTCCAGAGTCATGGACATTCCAGTCCAGCCCAGGAAGGGAACATGAATTCACGATGGGAAATGCAAATAAAGTAAAATTATGAGGACCCACTTTTCACACTTCCGATTTGAGTGAGACTCTGACAAGAATTCTTCATAAGTGATGCACACACTTCCATCTCCCCTCCGCTCCCGGAGGAGCACGCCCCCACCGTTAGTGACCGGCTTCTCTGCAGCCGCTCCACAGGCGGAGGACCCACCCACTCCGTGCCTGGACCTCTGGCCTGCGGGACTGTGAGCCAGTAAGTAGTTCGATGTGAAGCACTCAGTTTATGGCAGTTTGTGAATGCCAGTAGAAGACTCATTCGGACTTTTGTGGGGTTATCTCTGTTGAAAAGAATTTTTCCCTTCCTGTCTGCCTTTTACATTTCACCTTTTTTTTTTAAAACAAAGTTCAGAAACATTTTCCCTAATCCCTGTGCTTTTCAGTGACATTGAAACTCTGTTCACTCTGGATCAGTTCTGTGTCCCTCTGGTAGCACCTGGCACTTGGAAGCACGTGTGCTGTTAGTCCTTAAGGTCTGGTTTTGTGTCCTTAGCGTCACTCCCAGCACACAGTAGGTGCTCAGATATATTCTCAGTGAACGAGTAGTTGGTCCATCATGCATTTCGGTTTAAAAATCAAACATCCTAGAAGAACCTCAGTATGGTCTCAGTAGAAAATTCTCCATTCACTTAAAATGCCGAATAAATTTGCTTTTATTGCATCCATAAATATTAAGCATCTAGTGTTATTTATGATGTGTGCACACGTTAAAAAATGGGCTCCCTGTTCTCAGGGAGCTGCTTTGTTCATAAGAGTAGATGAAGTATTATTTAATAAACAGCTTTTCATTTTTAGGCAGTTTTGAAAGATATCTAGTATGGCATAAAAACCCTTTAGTTTTTCTTAACCACCCGAATGCCATTTAATTATATGTAAACGTACAGTTTAAAGCTAAAGGAGAAAAATAGATTTTTTTCTTTTTACTTATGAAACTGCTGAATAAAGAATCTAAAATAATTATAAAAATAACAGGCCTTAAAAATGCCAGGTGTTTAATAGAAAAGCCTGCAAACTTGAGAGGTTGCTTAGGGAACCATGTCAGCAGTGGAGGGTGGCCACAGGTCCAGGCTGGCAGCTGCGGTCTTCCTCTGTATAGTAATAGCCTCTCCTTTTATTCTCAGGTGTCTTTCTGATGATAAAGTATGTCGTGACCCTCCAGTAGTATGTTAGTTGTTGATGTCTTTGACTTGCTGTCTCATTTTAAATAATGGTTCGCCTTCCAGAGACAGAGGTTGGAAGTCCTATTGCAGACAGCTTCGAGAAAGCAGGGGGCGTATACTGAAATCCCCCCTGATTCACCAAATCTGTAGCACACACAGGGTGAGGCAAAAGCAGGTTTACAGGTGTGAGTCCGTGAAACACTGAGTTTATTCTTGTATTATTATGTATTACATTTTCCATACGGACAACCGTAAATCTAGTTTTGCCCCACCCTGTACATTAAAACTGAGTAATAAAAACACCCATGTTTTCATGTCTGTTAAACTTAGAGGATCTTTTTCTTTATCATGGAGTTTAGAAATTTTAGTAGAATATGCTTGGGTGCCTGGTACATGGTGACTTTTTACAAGTCTGCCTTTAAACTGGAGACATTGCTTTCCTTTTTTTTTTTTTGTGGCTTCTGTACATTTCTTTATTAGACATTAGTTTTTTATTGTGGTAAAAATGCATGTACATTTGCCATCGTGACCGTCTGTCAGTGTACAGTTCAGTGGCACTGAAGACACTCGCAGTGTGCGTGCCCCATCATCACTCCCTACACCCAAAGACTTCATGTCATCCCCAACGTGAACCCCGCACCCGCGAAATGTGAATCCCCACCCCCTCACCCCTCCCAGCTCTCCGGAACCTCTGTTCCCCCATCCGCAATGGCATTTCCTTTGACTTCTTTTATTGTAGCCATTTTTGCCCCCTTGGAACTCCTGTTATTTATGTATACTCCTCGTTTCGTCATGATTTGCTTCTCAGGAATCACTGTCTGTCTTCATTTTATCTTTTGAATTTTAAAAGTCAAGACATGTTTTCCAAAAAGTTGTAAATGTTTATGCCATTATCGCGTCCCCTTAGTTGTGGTAATTCTCTCTGTTCTTGTGCAGTGTTATCGTTATCTATGTCCCATCTGACAGTTCCCTGTCATCACAGGCCGGCTTTGGATTGCGCCCTCATTTCTCTGTCCCTGGAGGTGGTCACGGGTCGCTTTGTGTCCCGTGGCCTCTTCACAGGGCAGAGCCCTCCGCGCGCTGGGAGCAGAGTGAACTTGTGAGTGACCGGCGGGCACTGTGCTGCTCTCCACCCGCACAGGCTAGTGACCCAGGCACGGCAAAGCCCACCTGGGAACTTAAGTGATGTCGGATCCCCGTGCCCTATAATTCTGAGTTACGGTAATTGGTGGGGGGCAGGCTTTGTCTTTTAAAGCTCCTAAAATGATTTGGGTTTGCAACTAAAGTTGAGAACCCATGTTCTCCACCAGGAGTGGGTACACTTTCTGCAAAGGCCTCCATAGTAAGTCTTTTAAGTGTGCAGCTACTTAACTCAGCCATAACCCAGTTTATGAATGAGTGAACATGGCTGTGTGCCAATAAAACTTTATTTATAACAACAGTTTGCAGCCAGAGTTTGCTGAGCCAGGCTCTGAACAAATCAGTACAGTTCCCCCCGCCATGTGCGGATTGAGACACGAAGGTGGGAGAGCGGCTCACTTGGTAGTGCACGGTGTGAGAGGCAGCGCTGGATCCCCAGCCAGGCGTCCGGACCCGCAGCCGCAGCTTCGCGCGCACAGGCAGCGCAGCTCTCCGCAAAGTGGGCTTGGCAGGCTGTAGCATCATTATCGCATTAAAGAGTTTATGGGTTACATAAATTTGAGAATTGCTCAGATGAGCAATTCGAGTAAGTGTCTTCGATTCGGGGTAGTAGCGTACACGCTGGATTTCTGAGAAGGAGTTGGAGCTGGCAGGTAGTGTTTTCTGAATGCCTTTGGTCCCAGAAGTCAGTGACGGGTCATGTGCCTGAACTGTCCTGCTCTGTAGCTCTTTTCTTTCTGAAAATAGTAGTGCTTCTCAACGTTAGACGTGTGTGCCACTGTCCTAATGTGTCATTAAGACCACTTGTACTGTTACTTATATTGTCTCAGTTTTAAAAATGCATATTTTAAACAGTATCTGTGAAGTTACGGGTTTGAGGTAGTTTTATTTATTGTAACAATGTGTTAAAAATAGGGGAAAAAGCCTAGGAAGAGTGTCCATGCACCTCACGACAGTGAGCTAGCAGTTGGGTTGGTGGAGCAGACGCTGTTGATCTTGTGAGAAGGTAACTCCTGTGAGTGGCGGGGGGTGGTTGGTCACCAGCAGACACAGCTCAATGGAACCATACCGGTCTCGGCTGCACTGTTGTCTAGGTGTGATGTTGTCCAGTGGCTTGGAATTCTCCAGCTTGTGCTTGAAGTGCTGTGCCACACGCACTCTTCACAAAAGGCCTGTATTTTCTCTCAGAAACGCCCAGGGTGTCTTGCAGATGAGTCATTAAGGGATCTAGAGGTTAAGGAACTTGTCCGAGGTCATGAAGCCAGATTCTGGAGTCAAGATTCACGTTCAGGTCCTTTGTAATCCAGAGCCCACCCTCTGCCGCTGTCTGTCACGCTCGGTGGTAATTGGAACAGAGCAGAGGCTGGAAAGTGACACCACACAAAAAACGGGTTCAAGTTGCCAGGTCGGGGAACAGAACTTCACCTTCCTCCCACAGGCCTGGCATCTGACACCCTTGCTTCGCACTTGACAGTTGGATGTTGGACCAGGTTGACGGCTGCTCTCAAAATGGGTGTGCTTGGGAACACCTGATGTGTGCAGGGAACCTGGGGCTCCACCTTCGGTCGACATATGAAGTGTTCTGTTTTAACAGGCACCCTTGTGATTAACAGTCATCATTCTGTTACGTGAAAGGGAGTTGAGGTTTTGGCAAAATTCGTAAAGGAAAACTTTAGCCAAGCTGCACGAAGGGGAAAGGATGGGCTAGAAACCAAGCCTGCCCCCCAAACATTTAGCATCCAGAGAGGCAGTCGAAGAGGAAATAGTCCTCTTTTTTCAGGAAAAGACCCCTTTATAGCCTCCCTAAGTGGATATACATTGAACCATGTTTGTTTACTTTTTCTCCTTTCCTTCCAAAATTCTGTTGAAAATGACAGAAGAAAAAAAACCCCATAAAAATATGAGCAGACCCATAACTAACGGG
This sequence comes from Trachops cirrhosus, assembly GCA_028533065.1. Classification (NCBI taxonomy): domain Eukaryota; kingdom Metazoa; phylum Chordata; class Mammalia; order Chiroptera; family Phyllostomidae; genus Trachops; species Trachops cirrhosus. Next base: position 6,654 of record JAPYXV010001089.1, on the reverse strand, counting down.
GCTGGAAAATGAGAAAGGTGCTCCAGGGGTCCCGAAGCATTGAGGCCGTTGTGGAATAAATAAAACATATGGGATCAGATTGATGGTGACATTACACAGCAAAGGAACTTACAGCCCAGTAGAGACGAAAGCGTGAATAGCTAGAAAGATGAATTTTCCTAACGGGATCCTGGAAGATTTCCAAGGATTGAATCTATAGGGAGCGGCCACAAAAGTGGGTAAGGCAAGCGCTCGGCCCGGAATTAATAAGCCCGAAGCAGCTGCTCTTATTCTGCTTTCAGTGAGTTTGGCTTGGTGGCAGGGTTTGCCTGCGCGAGGAAGCCGTTCCGCTTAGTTTCCAATGCACTGGGAGATTCGCCAAGGCAGCATGCTGGTGGGGGCTTGCAGCTGGAAGGAGAAGTCATAGGGGACCCCAGGTTTCTTTTGTGTCCCTGCCTTCCAAGGATAGGTGACTTCTGAACCTTGAAATAAACACACTTTTGTTCCACCTCCTTTTCCTGCCTATTTACTGTCATTCTCCTGCATGCTAAAGAAACCCTCTGCTGTGCCCTGGCCGGGTAGCTTAGTTGGTTAGAGCGTTGCCCTGAAACACTGAATTTGTTTGTTGGTTCGACCCCCCGGTCAGGTCGCATACAAGCAGCAACCCAATGAACGCTTGGATGGGTGGAGCAACAAAATCAGTTCTTTCTTTCCCTCCTTCATCTGCTTTCCCCTTCCTCTCTCCCTGTAAAGGGAATTTTTAAAAAACTGAAACAAAAACGAACCTCTGCTTGCTTTGGGGATCCCACCTATCCAGACCCCATTTGTAAGAGTGAGCAAGCAGCCGAGGGTCATCAGACATTTGAGAGGAAATCAACAGAATGTGCAGTGAGAAGTTAAGACAGGGAAGTTGTTATTCCTAGTCCCAGATCCAAGGGAGCAGCCAGTAAAGCAAGAGCACCCGTGGGAAAGGAATGGTGAGGAGAGGAGGAGGCCTGAGAAGGTCCCTGTGAGGTGGCGAGGTTGGGAAGCTCTGGCTGGTGCAGGAGATGGGATCAAGAACGAAATGGGACCTGCTTAGGTCTCAGAAAAAGTGGTCTGGAAAATTGAGCTGAGATTTCTTCCAAAATGCAAAGCAACAGGTTTAAGCTAAGAATTATGAAGAAGAATGGAAAGGTGTGGAGGATGGGTCTAGGAGACAAGTACCCAACTAAGAAGCAGGTGGAGAAGGAAAGGAGGCGCGTATTTCTTTGATTCTAAGATGGCATTGAAGATAAGATGCCTATTTGCAAATAACTTATCACCTAGGGAGCTGAGAGACAGAACGTTTATGAGCTGGTTTTCCTAAACATGTTTATTTTTTTTCCCCACACCATGACACACCGGTTCTTCAGTACTTAAGTGGACACCCAGCCTTCTCATTTCGAGTTCTTCTGAGTCACTTGACCATTCTTGTTAACACATGGTATCATTTTAACACAAGGGTTTTCACATTGTTTATTGGAAAATAATATTAAACTTACGTGAAGGTTAAAAGAATCAGTATAATAAGTTAGAAGCTCTGTATAGATTTTGCTGTTACTATCATTTGATGCCTTTGCTTTATTGGTTGCTTTTCTGCTTGTGAATGTATGATGAATATGTTTTAAATCATTTGACAGTATGATGCATACGTCATAACCTACTGAGTGTTTTATAAGTGACTTTGACTTTATTTTTTTTACACCTTTAGTCTTGATAATATCTTTTTAATTTTTTAAATGTATTGATTTGGGAGAGAAACATCAGTTTTTGTTCCACTTAATTATGCTTTCATTGGTTAACTCTTGTGTGTGCCTGATGGGGGATCGAACCCGCAACCTTGGTGTATCAGGATGATGCTGTAACCAACTGAGCTTCCTGGCCAGGACTTTAGCCTTGATAATATAATTTGGATATCTGTGAAGACATGGTTTTGTTTGTACTGTTTACTTGGTTAACTTAACAAGCTTTTATTTTATTTTATTTTTTTCCAAATTCAAGCTAACCATGCATCACTGGAGGTTTAACTGCCTCCCTTATAAATTAACTGGCACCTGAGAGAAAGGAGCTGCTTGAGTGATAATTCTCCACAGCACACGAATGAATCCCACCAGCCTCTCCTAAATGTTAAATTCTGAGAGATTTAACACTTCTGCTACCTTTCATTATGCCGACTGCCATATAATATGCAGTCTTCTGTTACACAACTTTTTATTTCAGTGCTGTGTCATATGAAACCTTAATGTATAAACATTAAGCCATAATTAAGGATCTTGACTTAAAATTCAACCACAGCTTGCGTATGTGCCAACATTGACAACCACGGTTAAATTCATAACTTTCTTTCTCCTAGCAGCTGGAAATTTCTTTTGATGTCAATGCTAAGAGGGTCCTAAATTTAGGAGGGTTAAATGTAGAGGAAGTATCTTAAAATGCTCTCATTGCAATATTAAAAAAAGAAAGCTAAACAAACTCTGGTACCATTTTTGATTCCTCCCACCCCCAAATTTTCCTATGCCTTAGAAGAAAGAACAAGAGGGGACTGATATTTGTACTTCTAATCTTCCCCTCTGGGCGCCAGGACATTACAGATTTTGTATCATTAATTCCTTAGAGGGGGATCTTTGACCATGCACAGAACATCCAGCCATATTTTTATTTCACTCATTTACTAAACAGATATTGTGGGCATCTTGTCAGTGGATCCTCCGGGAAGCACGTGCCAGGGTGAGGTTAGAAGGACAACATTTTTACTGGAGAAATAACTGAAAAACAAAAGGAGATGAGGCATGGGAAGCCTTTGAACTGGGATGCAGGTCTACCCCTCTGAAAGCAAAGAAGGAGGAAGGACCATTGGGTAAGATGGTACAGTGCAGCTACAAGAAAGTCTTGTTGGCCAGCCCAGCAGGAAGCTGTGGTGCAGACTGCGCATCCGGGAGTCTTTACTGGCCACGAATGGAGAGCCTTTTACCAGTGCCGTGCTCAGCCCTTGGTTGGCATCGTGAGTGGCGTCTCCCTGCACACTGAGGCAGATCTTCTGGACAGCTGCAGGGACATCTGAGCAGGGCACCCTCCACAGCCGCAGCGGTTACTTAAACTGTCACTTGTTCTGTGTGTGAACCTGAGCAAGTTACTTTAACTTGCAAATTTTTGTTGCTGTTGTTGTAAAACAACAGTACTGATACCATTGGGTTCTGGTGAAGTGTGATGGAGTAGTACATCCTCATAAAGAAGGCTGGCTGCACAGGGGAGTCCCTCAGATGTTCACCATTATATCCTCTCTGGGGATGCAGTGATGGTCAAGGTCTCTACACTTCACCGGTTTGACCTTGACGTGGGAAACATGGTAGATACACAAATACCTGTTAAGAGTTATTTCAGATGATAAGTAGTGCTGTTAAAACAAGATGATGTGACAGAGTGAGGGCAAAACACTTTTTAACATCAAGAACTAAAACATACTGCCCAGAATGTTTTCTGCCCGAAGGAATGAATGCATGAGTGAATGAATACCGTTAAGAGGAAGACATACTGGTGAGCAAACTGACACTACTGAGGACAGAATGTGTGTAATTGCCGATGGCAGGTGGAATTGAATGCGGCTTTGACATAAAGATCACTCAGACTGATGCGTCCTGGAATCCTGTAGATACTCTCTTACTCTTTCCAGCCAGGAAGAATTAATTTAGAAATCAACGCTTGGTTTTCATTTGCCTGAAAACAGAGCATAAACTGGGACAGGTTGTGCTGAAACAGGAGTTGACAGATTGTTTACCTATAAAGGACCAGATAGTAAATATTTCGGGCTCTGCTGGCCAGCCAGTCTGTCCGTGGTTCTCAACTCCATCATCACTCCCTATGTGTTCCAGTGCAACTTTCAGAACATTCAGATTTGAATTTCATACACTTTTCACACATCATAAAATATTATTTTTTAAATTTTCTTTCAACCATTTAAAAACATAAAAACCATTCTTAAAGCCCAAGGTCTGAGCCCAGGGTCTGTCAGGAGAAGAGGTGAGTATTGGGTTTGGCTGCCCCTGGACTAGAACTTGGAAGATTTGTGGAGGAACCAGTTTTCATTAGTGGATAAATGAAGTAAAGTGCTAAAAACTTTGCTTTTGAGGAGTTAGCATTCCTGATTTTAGCTTATCTCAGGGCGTTCTAAAGGTTTAGGCCCTATGCCTGTTGAGGTTAGTGACTCAAAAGCATAGCCTAGCTCTGTTGTCCATTTTTCTTGTACTTGATAAAGATGTAGCAATAACAATTGTTAGTCTGCGTGATAAATATAACACACAGAATCAAACCGTATCACTACAATTTGCATTACTTGAGCAAAGTATAAATGTCAAGGGGTGGAAACTTCTACTATTTTCATATTTAAGGGCATGCCTTCATCCTCAGTATGTCATTGATCTTTCTGTGTGAATACCTGAGAGCATATGCTCCCCAGTTCTGCAGCCCCCCAGTTCTGCAGCCCCCCATCTGCATGGCTTCCCCCTGGGCTGACAACGTTAACCAAGTCCATGTTCCTGGAACCAACCTAAATACCCAGTCATTAGCTTTAACAAACAATAGCATAGTGAACGATTTTGTTATGTAAATATATAATCAATCACGCAACATTTAACACATAACATGTGAGTCAAGTATAATTTTTGGATATAATTCCAAAAGGGGAATTAATGGATCAAATATTGTACTCATATATGCATTTGTAGTTTTACCCTCAGTAGTGATTGTACTGATTTATAGCGAAATATGAGCAGCTGTTTCCCTCTGAAAAAAAATACAGCGTACTTTCACCCACCCTCCTTGACTTACGGGTGTCTTGTTTTAGTTTTAATTTACATTTCTGTCATGATTGGAGCTGTATATCCCCTCATGTGATTATGATCCATCAGTGTTGACCTTTGCTGAACTATCTGTTCGTGGCCTTTGTTAGGTTTTCTGTTGGGGATGTTTTTAAGAGCTCTTTGTATATTTGAAAAACTAGTGCTTTGTTTCTTGTTTAGGTTTTTTTTAATCCTCACCCGAGGGTATGCTTACTGATTTTAAAGAGAGAGAGAGAGAGAGAGAGAGGAAGAAAGAGAAAGAGAAGCAGAACAGTTGCCTCCCACAGAGAGAGAGAGAGAGAGAGAGAGAGAGAGAGAGAGAGAGGAAGAAAGAGAAAGAGAAGCAGAACAGTTGCCTCCCACATGCGCCCGGACTGGGTATTGAACCCACAACTGAGGTGTATAGGTATGTGCCCTGACAGGGAATCGAACCGGAACAGCGCTCCAGCTAACTGAGCCACCTGCCCAGGGCAGCTCCTTTGTTTTTGATAGTAGTTATAAATGTTTGTTATTTATCTTTTAACATTGCTAATGACTTTAAAATTTTCAAAAAGAAGTTTTAAAAATGTACTACAGTTTAAAGTGTCGTCCTGTTTGCTCCTTTCCTTAGGTCTTGAAAATCTTGACTTATTATGGCTTCTAAACCTGCTTGGCTTTCGTTTTTTCTTTTTTCTCTTCTGAGTCTGCCTTGCTTTTCATCTGACCTTCTCTGAGTCTCCTGCCCCTCTCTTCTTCTGAGGACACTAGTCCTTGGACTTAGGGCCCACCCTAATCCAGAGCGATCTCATCTTGAAAACCCTTAATTCCATCGCAAATACCCTTTTTCCATTCACAGGTTCTGGGTGGACATATCTTTTGGAGGGCCACATTCCCCCCAACTACAGTAACCCTGTGTGATCGCTTATCTGATTTTTCCCTCCAGTGGTTGACTTTAAGAATTACAGTCCTAACATTTGATCTGAATATTTAATGCTCTTGAAATATATTTTTGTTTCTTCTCAAAAGGAGAATTATTCTCCACGTTCTGCCACATAGAGTGTGGGTGCTGTTAACTGCATTCCATTCTGGGACTTGTAATAGCAAGCAACTGAGAACACTTAATACTTAATTTTTATTTCTTTCTGTCCCATAAATTGATTTTATTAAAAAAAACATGTATTTACATTGTCTTACTCCTTTCTCCATTTTCAGCGTAAATGACATACTGAGCCACCTTGGAACCATGCTGAGTTATAATGGTGGACACGAGACTTGTCTTCCGGTGTTAAAATTCAGGAGACGTGAGTCCAGAATAGTGTTCCCTAAGCATGGTCCATAGATCATGCATGTTAACACCATTAGTCTAGAACAGAAGTGGGTATACATAAGCCTTGTAACTTTCATCAAGTTTTATATTTTTTATTTAGTTATCTCCTAGATAGTTTGAAATTTCAGAGATGTCAGCAAAAATATTGATTATGAATGGGTTTGTAGGCTTATGATGATACAGGCTATTATGCATTTTTAGTTTCACAGTCCCTCATCTCAAAGTGGAGTATAAAAACTGTCTGCAGAGTAGATTTATTCCTACCGATCCTGTTTTCTTGCACAGAATCCTTAAACACGTCAAGTAATATGTAGACTGAATATATTAACATGAGGTTGTAAACTATATTTTTAAGGTTACAGTTACAACTTTTTAAGTGTGATGAAATGTCTTTTTCCTCCTCAATAAAATCTATCATTTATTGTAGTCAAGCCTTTATGGCTGAGCGAGTGACAGTCCTTCTGCTGAAGCACTGCCGAGCGCGGTGAGTGTGATGTAGTCACCACCCCGAGC
>JAPYXV010001088.1:0-14471 GCA_028533065.1 Trachops cirrhosus | reverse complement strand
TTTACAGGAACAAATATAGAGGACACATGGACAAAACTAGGGGTGTTGGAAAGGGGAGGGAGGAGGGGAGGAATGGGTGGGTGGGCTGGAAAGGGAATAAAGGATAGAAACTGTACTGAATAAACTAAAATTAAAAAAAAAGACATAGAGTAGCTGAATGGATAAGAAATCATGACACACACATATGCTGTCTACAAGAGACTGACCTCAGAACAAAACCGACAGAGATAGAAAGTGAAGGGCCAGAAACAAATATTCCAAGCAAATAGAAAAGAAAAAAAAAAAAAGCCGACATAGCAGTAATCATATTGGACAAAATAGAGTTCAAAACAAAGGTCACAAAAAGAGACCCAGAAGGTCATTTCATAATACTCAAGGGAAGAATCCAACAAGAACACATAAACATAGTAAATATATATGCACCCAACATAGGAGCACCCAAATACATAAAGAAAATTTTGGAGGACATCAAGAAAGATATTGACAGCAACACAATTATAGTAGGGGATTTCAACACCCTACTGTCAAAAATGGTAGATCTTCCAAAAAAATATCAACAAAAATATTGTGGCATTGAAAAATGTCATAGATCAAACAGACTTAACTGATATATATAGAGTCTTTTAACCCAAAGAAGCCAAATACACATTCTTTTCAAATGTACATGGAATATTTTCAAAGATAGACCACATGATAGAACACAAAACAAGTCTGAACAAATTCAAGAAAACTGAATCATATCATGCATTTTCTCTAACCACAATGGACTGAAACTAGAAACCTACCCCAAGGAAAAAAACCCAAAACACTCAAACTCATGGAGATTGAACAGCATGCTATTAAGCAATGAATGGGTAAAGTACGAAATTAGGGAAGAAATAAAAAAGTTTCTGGAAACAAATGAAAATGAACTCACAACAACCCAAAACTTATGGAACACAGTGAAGACAGTCCTGAGAGGGAAGTGTATAGTGATACACGTCTACCAAAAAAAGATAGAAACATTCAAATAAATAACCTACCCTACACCTAAAAGAACTGGAGGAACAACAACAAAGATGGCCCAGAACAAAGAGAAGGAAAGAAATAACCAAGATCGGAGCGGAATTAAATGACATAGAAACTAAAAGCACATTTCAAAGGAGCAATAAATCCAGGAGTTACTTCTTTGAAGTGATAAACAAAATCAACATGCCTTTAAGTAGACTCATCAAGAAAAAAACAGAGAGGTCCCAAATAAGCACAAACAGAAATGAAAGAGGAGAGATTACAACTGATACCATAGAAATACAAACTATGGTAAGAAATTACTATGAAGAATTATATGCAAAGAAATTTAAACACCTAGGTGAAATGGACAAATTTCTAGAAAATATAATTTTCCAAAACTCAATGAAGAAGCAGAAAGCCTGAATAGACCAATAAAAACCGATGAAATAGAAGCAGTAATAAAAAAACTCACAACACACAAAACTCCTTGACTGGACGTTTTCACAGGAGAACTTTACAAAACATTTAAAGAAAAGCTTACCCCATCCTTCACAGACTAATCCAAAAAATCCAAGAAGATGGAAGACTCCCAAACTCTTTTTATGGAGGCAGCATCATCCTAATCCCAAAACCAGAAAAAGACATAAGAAAGAAAGAAAACTTCAGGCCAATATTGCTGATCAACATAGACGCTAAAATCCTCAACAAAACATTGGCAAACACATCTAGCAATATATTAAAAAGACCATACACCATGATCAAGGGGGATTCACTCAAGGGATGCAAGGATGGTACAATATTCACAAATCAATAAATGTAATACTTCACATAAACAAAAGGAAAGACAAAAATCACATGATCATATCGATAGATGTGGAAAAGTCATTTCATAAGGTATAACACCCATTTATGAAGAAAAACACTCAGGAAAGTGGGAACAGAGTGAGCATTCCTCAACATAATAAAAGCCATATATGACAGACCTACAACCAACATCATACTCAATGGGCAAAAACTAAAAACCTTCCCACTAAGATCAGGAACAGGACGAGGATGCCTGCTTTCACCACTCATATTCAACAAGTATTGGAAGTCCTAGCCACAGCAATCAAACAATAAAAAGAAATAAAATCCATCCAAATTGGAAAGGAGGAAGCAAAACTGTCATTGTTTGCAGATGACATAATAGTGTACATAGAAAATCCTATAGAATCCAACAAAAAATACTCAACCTAAAAAGTGAAATTGGCAAAAGAGGGGGACACAAAGTCACTATTAAAAAATCAAAGGCAGACTTCTGACCAAGATGGAGGCATAGGTAGACACACCGTAGCTCCTCTCACAACCAACTTAGGGACAACAACAATTTAGAAACAGAGTAACAACCACAAGTGACAGAAAATTGAACTGTATGGAAGTTGGACAACCAAGGAGTTAAAATAGACATGTTCATCCAGATTGGTAGGAGGGGCAGAGTCAGGCAGCAGGGTGGAGAGGGCCTGTGGCACAAAGAGTGGTGGGACCAGGTGAATAAGGCATCCGGGGCACACAAGACCGCAGTGGGCGGACCCTGGGAACACAGGTGGCAGCTGACAGGCCCCAGGCGTGGAGTGGCAACCAGCACACCCAGTAAGGCGGCGATTGTGAAGCAAGGCACTATGTGCAACCCAGGGAGGGTCCCAGCACAGGAAATAGAGCCTCCGGGCACTGATTGAAAACACCTGCGGGGGTTGAGGTGCAGGGAGAGACTCCCAGCCTCACAGGAGAGCTCGTTGGAGAGACCCACAGGGTCCTAAAACTTGCTTAAGCCTGCCCACATGAGAATTACCACCACAAAGGCCCAGTTTGCTTGGGGGAAGTGGCAGAAGGAACTGAAGTCCAGGGAGAGCTGGGCAAGCACCATTGTTCCCTCTCAGGCCCTGCCCCCACATACAGCATCACAACCCAGTGACTGGGTTGCCCTGCCCTGGCAAACACCTAAGGCTCCACCCCTCATACACAACAGGCTCCACAAGAAAAAAAATGGCCCAAATGGAAGAACAGATCAAAGCTCCACAGCAAATACAACTAAGTAACCAAGAGATAGCCAACCTATCAGATGCACAGTTCAAAGCACTGGTGATCAGGAGTCTCACAGAATTAGTTGAATTTGGTTGAAAATTAGATGAAAAAATGAAGGCTACGCTAAGTGAAACGAAGGAAAATGCACAGGGAACCAATAGTGATGGGAAGAAAACTGGGACTCAAATCAATGGAGTGGACCAGAAGGAAGAAAGAAACAACCACAGAGAAAAAAATAAAGAAACAAGAATTCAAAAAAATGAGGAGAGGCTTTGGGACCTCCAGGACATCTTTAAACATTCCAACATCCAAATTATAGGGGTACCAGAAGGGGAAGAGGAAGAGCAACAAGTGGAAAAGTTATTTGAACAAATAATAAAGGACAACTTCCCCAATCTGGCAAAGGAAATAGACTTCCAGGAAGTCCAGGAAGCTCAGAGAGTCCCAAAGAAGTTGGACCCAAGGAGAAACATACCAAGGCACATCATAATTACATTAGCCGAGGTAAAAATGAAGGAGAGAATCCTAGAAGCAGCAAGATATAAGGGGACAGTAACCTACAAAGGAGTTCCCATCAGACTGTCAGCTGATTTCTCAAAAGAGACCTTCTTGAAGGGAAGAAGGGGCTGGAAAGAGGTATTCCAAGTCACGAAAGGCAAGGACCTACATCCCAGATTGCTCTACTCAGCAAAACTTTCATTTAGAATGGAAGGGCAGATAAAGCGCTTCTGAGATAAGGTCAAGTTAAAGGAGTTCATCATCATGGAGCCCTCATTATATGAAATGTTAAAGGGATTTATCTAAGGAAAATAATATGTACAGTAAAATGACAGCACACTCACAATTATTAACAATCACACCTAAAACAAAAACAAGCTAAGCAATCAACTAGAAGAGGAACAGAACCACAGAAATGGCGATCACACACAGGGTTAGCAATGGGCTGGGAGGAGGAGAGAGGGGCAAAAGGTATGGAGAATAAGTAGCATAGGTGGTAGATAGAAAATAGACAGGGGGAGGGCAAGGATAGTATGGGAACTGTAGAAGCTAAAGAACTTACGACACATGGACATGAACTAAAGGCAGGGAATGTGGGTGGGAGAGGGTGTGCAGGGTGGAGGGGAGTGAAGGGGGGAAAATGCAACAACTGTAATAGCATAATCAATAAAATATATTTAAAAAAGAAAAAATCAAAGGCATTTTTGTACACCAACAATGAAATATCAGAATTAGAAATAGGAAAAAATCCCATTTGATATAGCAACAAGAAAAATAAAATACCTAGAAATAAAACTAACCAAGGAGGTAAAAGACCTGTACTCAGAAAACTACACAACACTGAAGAAAGAAATTAAGGAAGACACAAATTAATGGAACCATGTACCATGTTCATGGATTGGAAGAATTAACATCGTCAAAATGTCCATACTACCCAAAGCAATTGATGGATTCAACACAATCCCTATTAAAGTACCAATGACATATTTCACAGATATAGAACAAATTTCAGAAATTCATATGGAACCATAAATGACCCCAAATAACTACAGCAATTTTGAGAAAGAACAAAGTTAGAGGGATTACAATACTTGATATCAAACTATATTACAAGGCTACTGTAATCAAAAGAGCCTGATACTGGCCTAAGGACAGACACATAGACCAATGGAACAGAACAGAGAGCCCCAAAATAAACCCAGGTCTCTATAGTCAATATTTGACAAAGGGGGAAAAAGCATAAAATGGAGTAAAAATAGCATCTTTAACAAATGGTATTGGGAGATCTGAACAGATACATGCAAAAAATGAAACTCGATCACCAACTTGTACCATACACAAAAATAAATTCAAGATGGATAAAAGACTTAAATATAAGTTGTGACACCACAAAAGTCCTAGAGTAAAACATAGACAAGAAAATCTCAGATATCCCATGCAGGAATTTTTTCACAGATATATCCCCTAGAGCAAGGGACATAAAAGAAAGACTATACAAATGGGATCTCATCAAATTAAAAAGCTGCTGTATGGCTAAGGAAAGGAGCACTCAAATGAAAAGAGAACCAACTATATGGGAAAGCATACTTGCCAATGATACCTAGGACAAAGCTTTGATCTCCAAAATATATAAAGAACTCACACAATTTCACTCCAGGAAGACAAACAACCCAATTAAAAAATGGGCAATAGACCTGAACAGACACTTCTCCAAGGAGGACATACAGAGGGCCCAGAGACATATGAAAAGATGCTCAGCATCACTAGCCATCAGAGAGATGCAAATTAAACCACAATGAGGTACCACTTCATACCAGTCAGAATGACCATCATAAACAAATCAACAAACAACAAGTGTTGGAGAGGATGTGGAGAAAAGGGAACCCTAGTGCACTGTTGGTGGGAATGCAGATTGGTGCAGCCACTATGGAAAACAGTATGGAATTTCCTCAGAAAAGTAAAAATGGTACTGCCTTTTTACCTGGCAATTCTGCTGCTGTGATTATTTTCTCAAAAACCTGAAACATCAATCCATAAGAACCTATGCAAGCCAATATTCACAGCAGCACAATTTACAATACCCAAGTGCTGGAAGCAACATAAGTGCCCATGAGTAAATGAATAGATAAAAAAACTATGGTACATTTATATGATGGAATATTACACAGCAGAAGGAAAGAAGGACCTTTGCAACAGCATGGTTAGAACTAGAGAGCATTATGCTAAGTGAAATAAGCCAGGCGGTAAGAGACAAATACCATACGATCTGATGTTTAAGTGGAACCTAATCAACAAAAGAAAAAAGCAAGCAAAATATAACCAGAGACATTGAAATTAAGAACAATCTGACAGTAACCAGAGGGTAGGTGGGTGGGGATAATGGGAGGAATGGGGGGAAGTGTTTTCAGGAACAACTAGAAAGGACGCATGGACAAAACCAAGGCAGGGTGGAAGCAGGTGAGGGAGGTGGGGATGGCTGGGGTGGATGGAGAGTGGTGGGTGGTAAATGCAGACAACTGTAATTGAACAACTATAAAATAATGTAAAAAAACAAAAGAAACTCCATTGTAAATTCCCGTTTGATGTCTGATGTGTACAGGGAACTATGAGGAACACTTGCCTCTTATCAGTTTCCTTTAGACACCAACTGGGGTTAGGATATTATTTGTAAAAATCTCTCCGAATGGAAAGGATGAAATTATTACATTGACATGCATTTACCTGAGCGAAAACCAGTAGTTGATGAGGCTGGAAACCATCACATAGGACATGATGATTGTCCCTGACATGGCAAGTGACACAAGCCACAGAGGACACAAAGCAGTGAGAAGGCACCCACAGAGAAGACCAGTCCTAGAGGAGAGCATGATTAGAAGTTTTCATTTAAAATAGCTGAACGCTGCCAGACCCGTACCACTGTGTTTAAAACAGCAGTAAAGTCAGATTTTTAAAAGCAAGAAAGTACATTTTGTATAAAGTAAGGTCTGTGAGAAAAAAAAAAAAAACAGTAAAAGCTAAAATGCAAGGAGCATGGACTTTGACAGCACATATGCCGAGTCTGATGCTAGTTAAATCATTCATGGTGGGACTCTGGGCCTTGTGGAGCTTTAGTTTCACTCATTTGTAAAAAGAGTAAAATAATAAATACCTGTGATGTTGACATGGCAGTTAAATGACTTACTACAGGTGTGATGGACTGTGGTAGTTTTTGTCTGCCCAACTTTCCCTTGCCTCCCTCATAACAAAATCCCTCTTTCCAATGTAGAAATAATAACATGGAAAATAATGTATGGCAAACATCCTTCTCCTTGCATTGGGAATAAACAAATAGTCCAGGACTCCATACCCATGGCTACAGTGATAAGTTTCAGGGATGGACCCAGAAAAGGACAACATAGAATATAAACAATGTGCTGCCTTTTGATAAAGGCTTACCAAATCCTAGATCAGTGTTGTTCAAAGTGTAGCCGAATCAGATGCATCAGGGAGGTTAGTTAAAAATTCAGATTCTAGGCCCTACTATAGATTTCATCTCTGGATGAGGCCTCGAAGTCAGCATTTTCAAAAAGCAAGTAAGGTTTTTGCATACTCAAGTTCAAGAACCACTGATATAAAGGTTTTGCATATGCTGTTCCTTCTGTCTAGAAAGCACTTCTTTGCTCAAAGGAAACAAAGTTGTCACGCATCTTAAAGTCCTGTCTTTGGTAAAGCTTTGCATGACACCACCAAAATGAAGGAGACCCAATCTTTCTCTCTAAATTCACTTTTGTTGTAGTACTCATTCATTCCTCTACCCATTCATTCATTTGCCCATCTGTCTGTCAATATTTACTGAATGACCATCTGCTAGAATGTATTTGGCTCATCCACCTTCCCCTTCCAAGTGTAAACTGCCTTGTCCACAGCCCCCTGGGCAGAGAAACAATTCTGGGTACTCTTAGTTCTGGGAAGTCATAGGATGAAACCAAAGTGATTGCCTAACCCAATGGCAACCATCCTTTTGGCCAATATGTTGTGGCTTGTGATCCACTTTGAAAAGGCAAACCGAGCCAAACAGATTTGCTTTCTAAGTAATTTTAACTTAGCGACACAGGAAGAAGTTGAGAGTTGGTAGTGGAACTTCCAAGAGGAAAGGCAAAGGAGGAACCTTAGTACCTAGCAAGGCACCTGGCAGGCAATGGTACTCAATAACTAGCTGTGGAGTAAATGATCTCTCTGTTTAATGATAATAGTTATCATTCATAGAGATACTACCCTGTGTCATGGATTGTGCTAAACACTTAATGACATTGTTTGTTTCAATCCTCACAATGCTTTGAGGCAGAATTATTATATTCCTGGTTCACAAATGAACTTGAGGCTCAGTGAGGGTAAATAAATAACTTGTACAAAATTGCACTGTGGAGGTGAAATTCTAATGCAGACTCCAGAGTCCATGTTGTAACTACTCTGACCAGCTGCCTTGGTCAAAATGATTTTGACAAGAACAGGCACTTTGACAAGAGTTGCAGATGCTTAATACATACTGCCCTCCTAATTGAGTCATTTTCCAAAGGGGCAAATAACTGAGCAGGATACCTTCCAGTAAAATGACTCCCACAAAAGCAGCCAAGGAAGTAAGTAACACAAGGAGCAGGAAGAACCCAACAGGGATGGCCGACACTACAACAAACACCAGCAAAGTAAGGGCCACAAAAGGATGCTTGTCCAGGTACTGACCCACTGGAGACTTCATCAAGGCAACCACCTGCAGGCAAAGAAGAAAGAGCCAGATTGAATGCCATGTCTGAATGCCAGGTTGATGTATCTTCCCTAGCTGCAGGAAGCATAGCCAGCAGTCATAAAGTTGGGAGGCTCCTAAGTAAGAAGTCAACATAATAATAATCCTCCCAAGACATGAGTCATCATGTAAACAACCTAAGGCAGCTGGGGCCCCCACCAACCTCAAGTCTTGTGAAAGGGGGAAAGACCCAGCCATAACTCTGTTACTTAACACATACCCTCCCAGAAGATACCCACAACATATGTGCGTACTGATGTACTGTGCATACTATTTGCCTCTTACTTCCCAGCTAAGGTTTGCACAGTTGAGGTCAGAGGCACAGAGAGGTTAGGTTCTAGATACTTCAGGCATCACCTGGGAGCTTGTTAGAAATGCAGTACCTTAGGCCCTGGCTCAGACCTGCTGAATCAGATTCTGCTTTTTAATGAGATCACCCCATGATCTGTACACCCAACAAAATTTGAGAAACAGTGAACTAAATGACTCGTCCAGAGTCACACAGCTTCCAAGTAGCAAAATCAAGCCATTCAAAGCTAAATCCTTTCACTCTAATATCAAATGCTTTCAATGACTGCCACCTCATTAGGAAAAATGTCTTCATATCATCAAGCTGGATACCACACAGATGAGCCATACATAGCCTGATTACTACTGCAGGCTTATGCTGTATTAATAAGTGGTTATCTTTCTTCACCAAGTAAAAGGATGCTGTGGTCTGGCTCAATGGAAGAGGATTGCATTAATGCAGACCTGGCCCTAGGCGACTCCACAAGGATGGGCTTCCTCTCTCTTCTTAGGTCCCACACTGGCTCTCCCCTCAGTTCTGACATGCTAGTTCCTGCTCCCTTGAGAGGTTCCATCATTCCAGGTCCTTTCCCAGTAAAAACTGGTCCTTCTTGTGTCTCATTCCCTAGAGCCCTATAAACCAGCAGCTGACATGAAGACATAGTTCAAGCTATAGTGATCACGGGTACCATGACCCAAAACACATGTGCCTTCTAGAAATAGTTGTTCACCGAAGTAATTTAAATGGCAGGAGTCTGGGGACAAGTTGGAAGGCAGGAGAATTTTGTAGTTCAATTTGAAATTATATTTGGTTCATCCAAAGTTCAGGGCTCACTCTGCTTAACTAGAAAAGGCCACTCTAAGAAGCCACAGCCATCAGGCTTGAAGCTTCAGTATTGCCTCCTCAGAACTCTCAAGGCAAGACAAATAACACATCCTGCCAGGCCACAAAATGGCATAATGCTGACTGGCTATACTGCCTCCAGCTACTCCTTTTCTGACAAAAGCTGTCAAAGGCTTGGCTATTCAGTTTCTCTGGCCGAGGGAACAGTGCCAGGAATCACCACTAGGCTGACTACCCAGCTCTGGTAACTAAGATTCTCCTGGTAGCATACCTGAAGGTAAGAGAGGCAAGAGACCACAAGAGGGTCACAGGAGTGGGGGCGGCCCCTTGAGTTGTCTCAGATCTTGATTGCTTTCAGGATCCAGTCCACACATATCCCTAGTAAGTCCCTCAGGCATCACCTGACAGGCTGATCTGTTCTCTGTGATTCTTGTAACAGTCCCAGTCACCACAGTGGGGAGGAGCAATGAGGCCAAAATACCAGTATGCCAGCACAGTGGCTACTGAGTACTTGAAATGGGACTTGTATGACTGATGAGATACATTTTTAATTAAATTTAAATTAAAAAACTGATATCTCATTCAGTCATTGGAAAGTTTGTTTTGTTTTGTTCTTTATCCTCACCTGAGGACATTGTTTCATTGCTTTTGGAGTGTGGGTAGAGTGAGGGGAAGAGAAACATCAAGTGGTTGCCTTCCCCTATCTGACCTGACCAGAGATCGAACCCACAACCTAGGTGTGTGCCCTGAATGGTAATGGAACATGTGACCTTTCAGTCTATGAGATGACACTTCAACCATCTGAGCCACACTGGCCAGGGCTGGAAAGTTTTTAATTACATTTCAAATAAGTCACGTATGTCTCGAATAAATTTTCAACTGTATATTTGAATAGAGATCAAGTATTTCCAACAAAAATTTAGCATCTGAATTGAGTACTCTAAGTATATGAAAACAAGGATATAAAATATCTCATTAATAATTTTTTAGTGCTGCTCTTCTCTCTGGATGGAGGTATCCACTTCTGTCCTTGTTGCTGCAGTGACACCCGCACCTGCCACCACCATGACTGAACAGATGACCCTTTGTGGAACCCTCAAGGACCACAATGGCTGGGTAACCCAGATTGCTACTACTTTTCAGTTCCTGGACATGATACTGTCTGCCTCTTGAGACAAGACCATTATCATGTGGAAGCTGATAAGGGATGAGGCCAACTATGGCATCCCATAGCATGCTCTTCACGGTCACTCCCATTTTGTTACTGACATGGTCATTTCCTCAGATGGCCAGTTTGCCCTCTCCAGCTCCTGGGATGGAACCCTTCTGGGATCTTACAATGGGCATTACCACATGCTGATTTATAGGCCACATCAAGGATGTACTGAGTGTAGACTTCTCCTCTGACAACTGGTAGACTGTCTCTAGCTTCCAAGATAAAACCATCAAGCTATGGAATACTCTGGGTGTATGCAAATATACTGTCCAGGATGACAGCCACTCAGAGTGGGTGTCATGTGTCTGTTTCTCATCCAACAACAGCAATCCCATCATCATGTCCTGTGGCTGGGACAAGCTGGTCAAGGTATGGAACCTGGCAAACTACAAGCTGAAGACCAATCACATCAGCCACACTGGGTACCTGAACACTGTGACTGTCTCTCCAGATGGATCCCTCTGTGTTTCTAGAGGCAAGGATGGCCAGGTCATGCTGTGGGGCCTCAATGAAGGCAAACATCTTTACACATTTGATGGTGGGGACATCATCAATGCCCTGTGCTTCAGCCCTAATAGCTACTGGCTCTGTGATGCCACTTGCCCCAGCATCAAGATCTGGGATTTGGAGGGCAAGTTCATTGTAGATTAATTGAAATGAGAAGTTATCAGCACCAGCAGCAAAGCAGAGCCACCCCAGTGCACCTCTCTGGCCTGGTCTGCTGATGGTCAGACTCTCTCTGCCAGCTACACAGACAACCTGGTGCGAGTGTGGCAGGTGATCATCGGTACCCATTAGAAATACCTGGCAGAGCTTTACAAATAAAACAAAACTGGTTTTCTGAAAGAAAAAAAAAGGACTCAGGGAAGATGGTGGCAAGAAAGGTGGGAGCAGAGTCTACTTCCCCCTGTGCATAGGTGAAATACCTAGCCAATCTTCTGAGAAACAGAGTGAACAGCCAACGGTATCCCAGCATATATGAAGGTTGGAGACCAAAAATTGTAGAGGACATTGAAAATTCAGATGGTAAGGATGCTTCTGGACAACAAGGTCCCTGGGACCAGCACGGGGACAAGGGTGGCTGCAGCCCCAGGTTCAGTGCCCCCTGGGTCTGCCACAGGATTCTAGGGAGAAAGCCAGGTCAACAGCTCCCTCCCCTGCCAAACAAGGTTTGAGCAGCACCAGGAGGGACCTGGATGCTTGAAGTCGCAGGGAGGGAATAAGGATGAAATGGCAAACACAGGGGTGGTATGCATCCACTGAGACTATGGACATAGGCTGGGAAGAGTTGGGCAGTGATGGACCCTGACCTGGTGAGTCCCCAGTCTGGTTGGGGAGTTGGGTTGTGTAAGAGGCCAGGCGCTTGTTTGAAGCAGTAGGCTTGAATAGCAGGAACTTTTCAAAAAGAAAAAGAGACAAAAGAGGCACTCAGCGGCTGTTTGGGGAATTCTCCTACAGCAGTGGCCCCCGCCTCCTGTACCCCTATCCCCGCCCAGCCATGGTGGCTGCACTCCCACTGTGGTGGCAGAGGACATGAGCTCACACCCGAACTCCCAGGGACAGTATGCACCTGAACCCATGGCCAGGTGGCTGCCCATTCCACCCCAGCAGTGGAGGCCAAGTGTTCATGCCTACAGCCCCAGGAGGCGGCATGCTTGACCCTGCCACCCGGAAGCAACTTGTACTCAGCCCTGCACTCCAGAGGCAGCAGCAGAGGAGGCGTGTACACATCCACAGGAGTAGCCACGGAGGTGCCCCTACCCTGCAGGGCCAACTGGCTGTCTAAGAGGAATGTGGAGACATACCCACAGGGCTCAGGGAGTCAGCAATCACCAGAAAGACTTAACTCAGTTGGGGGCTGAACTACCCTGAAGAGACTCTGAGAGTCCCTAACATCTAGGACAGCAAAGAGCAAGACGGTGGCATGTGAGTTGCCCCTAACTGGTGCACCTCAAGGACAGTGCAACTGGTGGACTGAAGGCTTAGGCTGGGCACAGAAGGGCATTGGTGGCCTGCAGAAAACTGAGCAACTGGGCTAAAGGCTAGGCAAGTGTTAAGAGTGCAGCTCAGGAAGGGAGAAAAGCTAAACCAATCCCCCCTCAGCCTGCTGCAGCCAGAAAGACCAGCAGAACTGGCTTGGCTGGTTTGAAGCCAGCAGGAGGATATTTTTTTTTAATTTTTTAAAAATTCCTTCTTTCTTTCCTTCTTTCTTTTTTTATCCCTTCTTCCCTTCTTTCCTTTTTTATTCCTTCCTTTTTAAAATTTTTTTAAATTCCTTCTTCCTTTCTTTCCTTCTTCCTTCCTTCCTTCCTTTTCTTTTTTTAAAATTCCCATAAGTAAATAAAACCTGGAGCTGTGAAAGGACCAGAGTTACACCGAAAGAGGTGTCATCCCAACAACTGAGACAGTGACACAAATTTCACTTTGCTACTCCAGAGAATTGGCAAGTTATTGTATATTTGTATTATTATTATTATTATTTTATTATTCTACACCTTTATTTTATTAGTATTTTTGTATTTCTCTTCTTTCTGTTTAGTCTTATTTGCTTGGTTTGTTAATATGCATTGTTTGATAGGTTCCCCTTGCTTTATCTTTCATAGTGTATTTTTAATTTTCCACCTTTCACTTCACTTGTGTTCCAACAGCACACTACTCTAGGTCCTGTACTTCCTATTCTTGTTATTCAGATCATATAGATTCTGTCATATGATTGTTGCTCCATTACTATTGTAAATAATTGCTGTACCATACAATTGTAAATACTAACACAGCACTGCTCCCAGATCTTAGCTTACTTCACTGTTTCCTGAACTTTATTACTGTTGTGGTTAATTCTATTCTCTCACGAACTACACCTATTTTCTATCATTTACTCTCACTCAACCTCATAATCTGACCTCCCACAAGCTCACTGCTTTCTAGATCCAACTCACAATCCTTCCCCCTCAAACAAGACTCTTATTTTTTTTTCAACCTTTCTAAAAAGTGGCTAGTTGGGTTATGGTTAACACTATATATATCCAAAGGATATCCTATCCTTCTCTATGAGTTGGTACTTTAATACCATAGAATACACTCCCGCTGCCTTAAAGCATTTTGCCTTCCCCTCCAACTGATCACAAAAAGAGTAGGTGGGAGCTGTGAAGACCAGTATTCCTGCTGGAAGAGGAAACCCACCAACAAAAGAACCACCAACAGATACCAACAGAAGAAGGTGAAGGAGGGAGTGGAAGTCACACTAATCTGCACACAGGACCAATCTGAAAATACAACTAATGGTAGAGAAATTACCCAGAACAAACAAATAAACAAGAGTGAGAGGGAACCCTGAAAATCCCATACACACAGAACACCCAGCTTCAAAACAACCTGTCAGCCCCTGAAAAACAGAATATAAGATGTGGTGGATGGAATGACTCTCAGATAACCAAGCAGTGGGAAAGACCCACCAAAGGAAGACCCAAAAACAATCAAAACCCAAAGACAAACACAGAGAAAACATAAATGACAGCCCAAAACCAACAAGCTCATGAGATCGAGGAGAATGCACCACTGAATCTCACAGGTCTTCTATCAGAGAAGTTCCCACCATAAACCCAGGGAGTCGAAACAGATCACTTTAAAAAAGAGAGGCTAACAAGAAGAGTCTCACAAACAATGGGAAGACAAAGAAACAATCTCCAAATGAAAGGAAAGGAGGAAGCCTCAGAAAGAATGCTAAGAGAAATAGATGCAAGTCAAATATCAGATACTGAGTTCAAAGCAATGGTTACCAGGAAGCTCAATGAGCT
>JAPYXV010001087.1:0-14471 GCA_028533065.1 Trachops cirrhosus | reverse complement strand
ATGCTAAGCGAAATAAGCCATGCAGTGAAAGACAAATACCATATGATCTCGCCTTTAACAGGAACCTAAACAACCAAACAAAGAAACAAGTAAAATGTAACAAAAGACACTGAAATAGAGGACAGGTAGTCAGTGACCAGAGGGGAGAGGGGAGGGAATTTCAGGGGAGAAGGGAAGGGCTTACAGGAACAAATATAGAGGACACATGGACAAAACTAGGGGGGTTGGAAAGGGGAGGGAGGAGAGGAGGAATGGGTGGGCGGGCTGGAATGGGAATAAAGGATATAAACTGTACCGAATAAACTAAAATAAAAAAAATTAAAAAAAATAAGTGGTATGAGGTATAGGAGTAGAGATATGATTGAAAATTTGAATTGCAATAGAAAAAGATTGTGTTATTAATTGACTGAAAATAATTCAACCCATTAATAACCAAAGATTCATTGAAGTTTCCAAAAACTACTGCTCATTTTCTAATTAAGCCTGAAACTCATAAGAACCATAACTTGGGGAAGTTAATTACATTATCTGCATTACCTATGAATTAGAAGAAACAGTAGTCACTTTGTGGAGGTAACTAAGTGAGAACACATGTATCTTGCTGTGATGGATTGGTGTTGGTGAACCAGTGGTTCTTCCAAACTCTTCCTGCTGTGAGGAGTGCTTGGCTGGATTGATCAAGACTAGGAAGTCATTTCAGGGCTCAACCTTAACTGGTGACATTTCCCAAGGCTTTATAAGATTAATTCCCATGAATATTGTAGCTCCTAATCAGGATTTGAGTGCTCTAAAGTATGGAATCTCCCTATTGAAATAAGATGTCCATACCAAGTATCCTTTTATTTTTAGATAAGAACATTTGGGAGATACTTTGAAGACTAACCTGGGCAAATTTTAAGCCAACTATCTTGATTCTTTTATTTTACAGTAAAAGTTGATGAGGCCCAGAGAGAGTATACAATATACCCAAGTTAATAAATTGATGAAGGCTAACATTGAATCTCTGTCTCTTTAACATTAAAGCCCTATCACACATCACATGATAGTTTTAAAGACAAAGTTCTTTCAAGTATAAAAAATGAGAGTTGAATTTCCCTTGGCCACCCATAAAATAAAATGCTCAGGATGGGCTGCCTGAGTGAGCTTTCTCTCCCCTTGGTAGAAGCTAAATTGTCAAGAAGTCTGAAATATAGTATCTACTGTTCCATCCTCTGCAGTACAGAAAATGGTGTAGAAGAGAGGCAGAACTGTGCCAAGGTGTCAACCAAAAGACTAGCAGAAATGCCAAAGTAAGTAATACACGGACTCATCCAAATTGTTCAGCCTAACTCATTAGAATTTTGTTTGGTGCTGAGTCACAAGCTTTGAGTTAGTAATGCTCATTTGTGTTGATTTCCCTCATATGTATATAGCTTTCCTCCAGGACCAATGTAGAAATAGGTCAATATCAAGAATAAGGTAATCCTTGATCCAAGGCTAATACCAACTTAAAGTTCTTAATAGATTCAACAGACACAAAAAACCCTTGTGAAATGTAAAGCACAATCTAAAACTTCACTCTTAAACCCACATTTTCCTTTAAGCTCTCTCAGTTCTCTCCATAAAGATAAAAGTGATACATTTTAATTCCCATTAAAATTTTCATACTGAGTCAAATGCACTTCCAATATTCAGAGAGTACCACTGGCTAGGCTGGTATTCTCAGATACAACTGTACCAAGGAAAGAAGGCTGATGAAGTCATATTAATAAACCAAACCACCAAATCTAATGAACTGATGTCATAAAATTCTCCAAATGACATAATGTTTTATAAAATTAATCAAAGTGATTATTTTTCTGATTATGTCTGTTACACTTTGTCTTCCTTCATTCAGTCCATGCTGCTTGGGAGAGGGAATGAAAGCACAAAATGAAAAGGTGAACTCTCAGCCTTTGAGTTTTAAAATATGTGAGAGAGACAAATTTTGGAGGGTAAAAAACCCTTTCAAGTTGTGAGAAACTTGGCTTTGAGTAGTAGCAAGACCAGAATCCTGACAGTTTAAGAAATAAAGTCAATTTAAAAATCAATAGAAATAGAACAATAAATGGCCAATTTGATTTTTTTCCATGAACTCATACTAAATGAAGATCTAGAATTCAAATTGAGATAAAGCAAAGAGAATTAGAACTAGGTTTAGGCACCAAAGGAAACTGTACCGTGTCTTTCTAATCACACCTTCTTCGGACTAATTTTCCCAGGGTCAAGTATGTAATGAGATTCCTAAATGAGTTTTCAATTCCAAAAACACAAGCAGCTTCTGCACATCAACCTGGGAAAATTCCTGGGACTTGTGAAACCTTGATAAATGTTCTTTTGCCAGTATGGCATAAGGACCAATGTAAGTTTCCTAAGACTGCTGTAATGAAGTACCACAAACTGAGTAAATTAAAATAACAGATTTTTTACTTACCTCACATTTCTACAAGATAAATATGCAAAATCGAGGTGTCAGCAGGGACTTTCTCTCTCTGACAGTCTGAGTAGCATCTTTCCTTTCCTCTTCCATAGGGTGCTGATGGCCAGCAATCCTCAGTGTTCCCTGGCTTTGTTGATGCCCCTTCAATATGCTTCTGTAGTCACATGGCTGTTTTTTCCCTCCATGTCTGCCTTCACTTTGATTTCTTTTTAATAAATTTTTCTTTTTCTTTTTTCTTTTTTGAATTACATTTTATTGATTATTCTAATTTTCTCCTGTGAGCCCCTTCCACCCAGCATCCCCAACTCCCTCAGGCTATCCCCATACCATTGTTCATGCCAATGGGTCATGCATGTAAGTTCTTTAGCTACTCCATTTCCTACACTGTACTTTACATCTCCATGGCTATTCTGTAACTACCTATTTGTACTTCTTAATTCCCTCACCTCTTCACCCATACCCCCACATCCACCTCCCATCTGACAACCATCAAAATTCTCTCTGTATCCATGATTCTTTCTCTGTTCTTTTTGTTTGATTCATGTGTTTTTTAAATTTAATTGTTGATATATATGTATTTCTGCAATTTTATTGTTGATAGTTTTGATCTTATTTTTCTTAATCAAGTCCCTTTAACATTTCACATAATAATGGTTTGGTGATGATGAACTCCTTTAGTTTTTTCTTGTCTGGGAAGTTCTTTATCTGCTCTTCTATTCTAAATGATAGCTTCACTGGGTAGCTGTGGGTCCCTGCTTTTCATGACTTTGAATATTTCTTGCCAATCCATTCTAGACTACAAAATATCTTTAGAGAAATCAGCTGACAGTCTTATGGGAACTCCCCTGTAGGTAACTAACTATTTTTATCTTTAATCTTTGCATTTTAATTATGATGTCACTTGGACTGGGCTCTTTGCATCCATCTTGTTTGGGACTCTCTGTGCTTTCTGGGCTTACATGTCTACCTCCTTGACCAAATTAAGAAAGTTTTTTTTTCCCAGTATTTTTTCAAACAGATTTCCAATTTCTTGTTCTTTCTCTTCTCCTTCTGGCACCCCTATGATGAAAATGTTGGATTTCTTGAAGTTGTTCCAGCTGCTGCTTATACCAAGGGTGTCAAACTCATTTTCACTGGGGGCCACATCAGCTTTGTGGTTGCCTTTATGGGCTGAATGTAATTTTAGGACTATATAAATGTCACTACTCCTTAACTAGGAGCAAGGAGCTTGGCGCTGCTGCTGGCTAGAAACAAGGTGCTAGATCAGATAAAACAAGGTGGAGGACTAGATTTGGCCCACAGGCCTTGTGTTTACCACCAGTGGTATATACTAACCTCAATTTTTTTGGATTATTTTTTTCTTTTATTGTTCTGATTGCTTGTTTTTCACTTCTTTATGTGCTAAATCATTGATTTGATTATTGGCTTCATCCACTCTACTGTTGTTTCTATGTAAATTATTCTTTATTTCAACTAGTTTATCCTTCATTTCTGACTAGATAATTTTTATGCTGCTGAGGTACTCATTTAGTTCCTTGAACATCCTTATAACTAGTGTTTTGAACCCTGCATCTGATAGATTGGTTGTCACCATTTCATTTAGCTCTTTTTGTGGAGTATTGATCTGTTCTTTCATTTGGGCCTTGTTTCTTTGTCTTCTCATTTTAGCAGCCTCCTTGTGTTTATTTCTATGTATTAGATAGAGCTGCTATGACTCCCTGTCTTGGCTGGCTGATCTAATAGGTGTCTTGTAGGGTCCGGTGGCACAGCCTTCAAGCTGGGTACTCAAAGTATGCCCTTGGTGTAGGATGGTGTAGGAGTAAACCATCCTCTTGTAGATGAGCCTTGATTGTTGTTGTCATATCAAAGTGAGGGATTTACCCAGGCCAGTCAGTTTTAAGGACTGGCTATGACCACTGACAATCAACCTCTACCTTCTGAGGAGGATCAGCTGTGTAGGGGCAGGGTGGTGGTGCTCTAACCTGGTATGTAGCTATCCACTGGTATGCTGGCCCTGAGGTTTCCTGGGTGGTATAGGCCAAGGTCATCCCCCACCTGTGTTTTGTCCAGAACCACCCTGCTTGATCTATAAAGCAATCTGAGATGGCTACTACTTGTGCTGGGCTTGGAGATTCCCAGGTGGAGCCAAGCTCTAAATTTAAGCTGGCTTCTGCTAGTGCCAGGTCTGGAGTTGAGGCCAGCCATTGCTTGTTTTAGAGGATTTAGGAAGTTGTGAAGCATGAGCCCATACTAGCCATTCATATGGTAAAGCAGCTTGTGTGAGCCCGTAAGTTGGGTGGGGTAGAGTCTCTGGGGATCTCCACGGCAGGTCAAACTTTTTAGCCAGGTTGCTGGAGTCTCAGATATGGCACCAGCTTGCAGGCTCTATGTAGTTCTGTGGAGGGAGGGTTTAGAAAAGGGACAGTGGCCTTTGCTTGCCTTAATGCCAGACACTTCTGTTTCTCCCAATATGGCATGGGTTTCTTTCAGGCTTTTACTCTGGTCCTGGAGATTAAAGGGAGTGAGTCTGAGTAAGTGAGTCCGTGTGTTAGTTCTTTAAGAGGAACTGCGTGGGGCTCCAGAAGTTTCTTCCAATGTCTCAATCCCCTCTGTTTTTTTGCAGCCAGAAGTTGTGGGGACTTATATTCCTGGCACTGGAACCCTGGACTGGGGAGCCTGGTATGGGGCTGGGTCTCCTTACTCTGGGGATATCCCTCTTGAATTTTTATCCATCATACATGGGTGAGGGACCAGATCATTCTGTGTCTGTGCCCATCCTATCAGTCTGAATAGATTTGTTTATTTAATTCAGGAGTTGTCAGACTTCCATTCAACTCTGTTTCTGACAGTTCTGAGTGATGGTTGGTCTATGTTTTTGCTGTAATTTTGATGTGGTTGTGAGAAGAGGTAAGCTGTGTCTACTTATGCTGCCATCTTGACCAAAAGTTTCCCACTTTGACTTCTTATAAGGACATCGACCTTATTGGATTAGGCCCACTCTAATGATTTCATCATAACTTGATTACATCTACAAAGACCTGATTACCAAATAAAATCACATTCATTGGCACTGGGATGTAAGACTTCAAAATATCATTTGAGGGACACAGTTCAACCCATAAAGGACCATGGAATAAAAATTGTTGTCTGATACATCTATACAAAATTTCTTAGATAACCACAGAGAGCTTTCAGTAGCCCACAGAAAAACTTGAGACAGTCCAATTATTTACATACCTCCTAAGTGTGATGGGAACTTGGTGAAAGAAGGCTGGAACTAGGGATAATTTACCATCAAGATAAAGTGCACTTGACTGCCTTTCATGTACCTAGAGATCATTTGAGACCATGGATCTTTCAGCAGATGGAACCATACACATACTGAGATCCACAGTCAGATGGATGATGTAAATTTAAGAAGCTGTCAGGTTGGATAGATGACTGAAAATTACATTGTCCTACTCAATTCCATTGGTGACTTGATGCTACTTGCAGCCCTCTGGAAAGCAGATTTTAGAGGTGCCCTAGAGATAAATTGGAAGAGAAAAAACTTTGAATTCACCAAAAAGCATTCAACACAATGAATTAATTTACCTCAGGTTGACTAATATTAAATATTTTCCCACTAGATAAAATGAGAAGCTATAAAAAAAAGTATTGAGGAAACAAAGAAAGTAACATTTCTTGTCAACATTAATTTGTGATCTGAGAATTATACATATCACCTATTTAATAAAAGTGGAAAAAATCTCTGGGAATCCCTGGGCAAAGTTATATCAGTACAAAAACTGTGTTCCATAGGACATGTTGTCAATGTAAAAAAGAACATAGTAGACTGAAACACTAAAACATGGAGACCTATAATTTTACAGGAATCCTGTAGACTCTAAAGTGTGTATCACAGAGGTAAAGACTATAATCAAACCTGGTTGCTTTTACTCTGGCAGTACCTATCATTTTTATTTTGACAAAGGAAAATCATTTGCACTACATTGATCAGAATATAGTTTGAGAGGCAGATTAATTGTACACACACTGCTTGCTTGCCATGAAACTATGAACACTATATAAGGGATAAAAGATACTGTATTTTGCTGTGTATAATGTGCACTAATGTTTTTGCCCAAAACTTACAGGAAAAAAATCTTTCGATTTAATTTTTAATTCAATTGTTTATTTATTTATTTGTATTTTGATACTTGCTTTTGGTATTATAAAGGAATTTTAGCATTTATTTTTTAACATAAGCATATCATTATTGCTTTCTAGAATTACACTTTTAACACATAAGCTTAAAAAAGAATTACAAACATCTATATAGATGCAGAATTAGTACTACTCATGTATAATGCATGTTCTTATTTTTCCCTAAAAAATTTGGGCAAAAAAGTGCACATTATACATGGCAAAATATGGTACATGTTTATAAGTGCATTTTCCTGAAATGTTACATAGATAAAACCACAGAAGTTTTGATTATAAGGAGATTAGATTATAAGAGGAATAGCTTTAAATATAATAAACTTTTTGTTTGTCTCAGATCTTACTAGCTCCTTGATCTTGGGTACGTTACTTAATGTTAATAACCTTGGTTTTCTAAGATGCCAAATAG
The DNA here is from genome assembly GCA_028533065.1 of Trachops cirrhosus. Taxonomy (NCBI): domain Eukaryota; kingdom Metazoa; phylum Chordata; class Mammalia; order Chiroptera; family Phyllostomidae; genus Trachops; species Trachops cirrhosus. The sequence goes on along the minus strand of JAPYXV010001087.1, from coordinate 7,401 downwards.
GTATAATAATAGTACTATCCTCACATAGTGATAAGGTTTAAATGAGAAAAGACATGTATAACACTTAGCACAGTAATGGACACATAGTAGACATCCCATAAATGATTGTTATTATTTCTATCCATTTTTACTCTTCCAAATCAAGTGTTCCCTTTAAAATAACAAGTAAAATAAGAGGTAGAAATTGATTTTTGTCCCAGTTATTTTTATTTTTTAAATATATTTGATTGATTACACTATTACACTTGTCCCATTCCCCCCACCTTTATTCCCCTCTACACTGAATACCCCCTCCAATCCACATTCCTCCCAATTTAGTTCATGTCCATGGGTTATACATATAAGTTCTTTGGTTCTACATTTCCTATACTATTCTTAACTTCTCCCTATCTATTTTCTACCTACCATTTACTCTACTTATTTCTTGTACCTTTTCCCCCACTCCCCTCTCCCCTTCCTCACTGATAACCCTCCATGTGATCTCCATTTCTGTGATTCTGTTCCTGTTCTAGTTGTTGGCTTAGTTTGGTTTTGTTTTTATAGGTTTAGTTGTTGGTAGTTCTGAGTTTGTTGTCATTTTACTGTTCATATTTTCTATCTTCTTTTTCTTTGAGAAGTCCCTTTAACAATTCTTATAATAAAGTTTTGGTGGTGAGGAACTCCTTTAACTTGACCTTCTCTGGGGAACATTTTATCTGTCCTTCCATTCTAAATAAAGGCTTTGCTGGTTAGAGTAATCTTGGAGATAGGTCCTTGACTTCCATGCCTTTAAATACCAATTTCCAGCCCCTTCTTGCCTGTTAGGTTTCCTTTCAGAAATCAGCTGATAGTCTTATGGAACTCCTTTGTAGGTAACTCTTTCTTTTTCTCTGGATGCTTTTAAGATTCTCTCCTTATCTTTAATCTTCGGTCATGTAATTACTATGTGCTTTGGTATGTGCTTCCTTGGGTCCAAATTCTTTGGGAGTCTCTGAGTCTCCTGGACTTCCAGAAAGTCTATTTCCTTTGCCAGATTGAAGAAGTTCTCCTTCATTATTTGTTTAAATAAGTTTTCAATTTCTTGCTCTTGTTCTTCTCCTTCTGGCACCCCTATGATTCAGATGTTAGAATGTTTGAAGTTGTCCCAGAGGTTCCTAAGCCTCTCCTCATTTTTTTTGAATTCTTGTTTCTTCATTCTGTTCTGGTTGAATGTTTATTCTTCCTTCTGGTCCAAACTGTTGATTTGAGTCCCGGTTTCCTTCCTGTCACTGTTGGTTCCCTGTACATTTTCTTTTATTTTACTTTTCATAGCCTTCACTCTTTCCTCTATTTTGTGAGCATACTCAACTATTTCTGTGAGCGTCCTGATTACCAGTGTTTTGAACTCTGCATATGATAGGTTGGCTATCTCTTCATCCCTTAGTTGTATTTTTTCTGGAGCTTTGTTTGTTCTTACATTTGGGCCATTTTTTTGGCTTGGCACACCTGTTACCTAGTAAGGGGTGGAGCCTTAGGTATTCACCAGGGCAGGGAAACCCATATCACTGCATTGTGGTGCTGTTTGTGGGGAAGGGGTACAAGAGGGAACAATGCCACTTGATCAGCTCTGGACCACCTTTCAGTCACTTCCCCCTGCTACCCACAAATAAATTTTGTCCTTCTGTTGCTGACTCCCTGGGTGGATGGGCTTGTGTACCTTCTAGGATCTTGTCGGGCTCTCCAGTGAACTCTTTTGTGTGGCTGGGAGTTTCTCCTGCTGCAGCAAACCTCAACAGGTTTTTTCAGTCAGAAGTTTTGAGGCTATATTTCCCCCTCACTGAAACCCTGGGTTTCACAGTCGGTCTAGCTCCCCAGTTGTTCCTCCCAGTTTATCCACATGCAGATGTGGGACCGCCCACTCTGCCAGCCACCACCTCGCCTGCCCCAGTACTCTGGCTGCCATCTTGCTGTGAGTTCTCTCCACTCAGCTGCCCACCTCCACCCCTCCTACCAGTCTGGATGAATGTTTATTCTTTAACTCCTTGTTTGTTAGACTTCCACACAGTTTGATTTTCTGTCATTTCTTGTTGTTTTTATTTGTAATGTGTTGTTGTCCTTCTTTTGGTTGTGTGAGGAAGTACAGTATAGCTACCTATGTCCTCATCTTTCCAGTTTTAAAATTATCTAATTATCTTGGGTTTGCCAATTAAGCTTCCGATTCTTCACATGGAATATAACTAACTATTAGTAGATTGACTGCTGGATGGCCTACAATAACATATACAGGTCTGAAATTATATAGTTTGTGGAGATAGATAGTTGGTAGATGCCTTAGGATCACACCATTTTCTAGCTCTACAAGATTTTAACAATTATCTCTTATATAACTAAAGACAAAATTAGGTAAAGAAATAAGGCCCTGATCAGCTAAATGAGCTATCAAGGATTTCCTACTATTCATTCACATTTTCCACAATCCTACACTCACCAACCTTGATACCATTGTATATGTATGTAGACGTATAGTAGGATAGAATATTATCCTTCTTTGGTATTGAATGCCAAATTAGATTTTCAAACTAATCATGTAGTTTCTACTTCTAGTTCTGCCAGAATGTCATAGCTTTTCCTGCCAGTTCAAGTTTAGCAATAAATGAGTGCTGCTGTTGCTCCCTCATTTCCCTTTTAGTTATGTGGAGTACAAGAATCCTGGTGAGTCTGACTGCTGAAGTCATCACATTCTTTTTTTGCATACTTTTTTTTTTCTGTTTCTGTTGAATCAATGTGACCATTATCACATTGAAGCTGCCTGTTTATCTCTGTCACCTTCTAAGACTCAGCAATGTGAAGTCAGGGCCCAGGATTTACTTACATTTATCCCAGGTGCTTATATAATGCCTGGAGAATAGTAATTAAGAAATATTTATAGAATCAGACCTGGTTGGTATGGCTCAGTGGATAGAGTGCCAGCCTGTGAACCAGAGGGCCACTAGTTCAATTCCCAGTCAGGGCACATGCCTGGATTGCAGGCCAAGCGCCCAGTGAGGGGCATGAAAGAGGCAACCGCACACTGATCTTTCTCTCCCTCTCTTTCTCTCTCCCTCCCCCACTTTCTAAAAATAAGTAAATAGATCTTTAAAAAAAGAAATATTTATAGAATCAATAAATAAATGAGCAGATAAATTTTACTAGATTAAATCATATGAAATTGACTTTACGTAGTTAAAAAATATACAAAGATAAAACAAATTTCAACCTACAGAGTAAATGTTAATTATAGACCTAATTTCTAACTCATTCAGCTGGGGAAGATTTAAATATTAATGAAAGTTTTTCAATTCTCAGGTCTCTCTTTTTTCTTTCATTTAACCCCTTTCTTATTTCTACTTTAATCTAATTCCAGTACTAGGTCTCTACTGTTTTATGTTTTTATTCTTAGAATCATTCATTCAAAAAAATATTTTCAGCATATTTATAAGAGGGACTACACTGGATTCAAGGAATAAACTTTTGAATGAAACCAAATGTGATCCATGTTCTAATGGAGTCTTTGGCCTATTTAGACAGATATTAGTCAAATAATCATAATTATATTTATAATGATAAGCTGAAAAAAGGAATGCTGTTTTAGTAAAATCCATAATAAAATACACAGTCCTATAGTGGGGGGTGTTAATTATGGTTCCCTAGAGAAAATGACTCAAGTTGAAAACTGAATGAGAAACCGAGTGAATTAGACTTAATAAATGCTGCAACGACACTTCTGTGTAGAAAAATTGAGCCACTGTTACAAGCTTAGCTGCACACAATAAATCTAGCCTGCTTTTATATATTTAAATGTTTAATAATAGATTGCAACAAGGAGAAGATAATTTTTGACAGTCAACAGTATGTAGAAAGTATTTGGAAAGAAAATGGTATATGTGAGAAACGGAGAAAGTTAGTGTAACTGAAATTTCCTCAGAAAACTAAAAATGGAGCTGCCTTTTGACCCAGGAATTCCACTACTGGGATTATATCCTAAGAATCCTGAAACACCAATTGAAAAGAACCTATGCACCCCAATGTTCATAGCAGCACAATTTACAATAGCCAAGTGCTGGAAGCAACCTAAGTGCCCATCAGTAAATGAGTGGATCAAAAAACTATGGTATATTTACACAATGGAATGCTACACAGCAGAGAGAAAGAAGGAGATCCTACCCTTTGTGACAGCATGGATGGAACTGGAGAGCATTATGCTAAGTGAAATAAACCAGGCGGTGAAAGAAAAATACCATATAATCTCATCTATAAGTGGAACCTAATTAACAAAACAAGCAAGCAAGCAAAATAAAACCAGAGACATTGAAATAAAGAACCAACTGACAATAACCAGAGGAGAAGGGGGAGAGGGATAATGGTCAAAAATAGGGGAAATTCCATCAAAAAACATGTAACAAGGACACATGGACAAAGCCAAAGGGGGTAGGTTTGGTGGTGGGAGGCAGGGATGGGTGGAGCGGGGGGCCATGTGGGGTGAAAATAGAGATAACTGTACTTGCACAACAATAAAAATTTTTCTAAAAGAATCTTTTCATATGTCTATTAAACTCTTTGGGAAAAAATATCTCTGATAGGACAAGAAAGGTGTGCAGAGAAATCATCTGGGATCTTACAAGACATTTTAAATATTTTTATCATAATCTTAAAAGTGTTAGAAAGTTGTTGAGTATTTTTTAGCAGGTGGATGTCTTAATCATAAGTATGTTTTTATCACATTACTCTGGCTGTGGCATATATGATGGTTGGAGGTAAGCAATTTGAGAATTCAGTTAAGTGGACTATTACAATTGTTATTATGTGAGATAAAGTAGCATTAACTATGTGATGGTAGTGGTGGTATGGAGAGTACTATATAGACTTGAGAAGTGTTTAGGATATACCTTTGACAGAATATAATGATGGATTAATTTTGGACCTTAGGGTCAAAAAATTTTTCTGGGAGGAAATATAAGATCATTTTTGGACATGACGAGTTTGAGTTTCCTTTGAGACATGTAAATAGTGATGTTAAGTATGCAATTGGATACCCATATGAAGAACTCAGAGCTGAGGTCTGAGTTAGAGATAGATCAATACAGATATAGATAGGTATAAGTATAGGTATAGACATAGATATAGGTATTGATATTTGTGAAAGTATGTGCATGTATATGTGTCTTTATGCAATAGATGATAACTGAAGAATATAAGGTGGATGAGGCTGTCCAAGAAGTGTGTTTAAAATAAAAATAGAAGAGAACTTTGAGGAATTTAACATGTAGCAAGAAGCCAGATAGAACTATACAAAGAAAAATAAATAAGAAGGCTTCATAAAGAACAGAGGAGTGTCATGTCCTAGAAGCTTGGGTAAAACTAGGTTTTCAGGAGGTAGAGTGCTCAATGTCAAATTTTGCTTTGGGATCAAGTAAGATAAGGACTATACAATAGCTGTTGAATATGGTAAATATGTTGAATATGGCAACGATCTCTATGCTGACTCATGGCTTAAATGAGTCAGCATAGAAATAGTTGTACTGATTTGGGTTACAGGGGGAGTAAGCTAAGAGAAAATAGGGACTTCAAGTATAGATAATAAACTATTAGAAGTAAGGTCATTTACTAACTGTGATGGGGAAAGGTTGCCAAGATATAAGGAGAATTAGAAAGCTTGAAATAGTCATAAAAATAAGAAAACAAGTTGGAAATGGAAATATAGTACAATTTTTATGCAATGTTTTGGAACTACTTGAAGCTGGTGATATCTGTTTTAGGGTATCACATTCTCTGATATTGCAATTGCTCATATTTAATTAAATGTCAATCAAACAACATTCATTGATACCTTTTACACAGCAGGGCAGTATCAATGCATTGGGGAATGCAAACATCAGTAAACTCAGACTTTGGTTTTTACTTAGCCAAGATAATTAAAACTCTATGTCTTGGGGTTTTCATTCTAAATTCAGTTTAACTAGTATTGGAATAGTCTATTAACAAATAGCAATTATGAGCTCTGGAAAAATATTAAAGCATAGAGAACTCTTTAAAGGCACTGGGGAAGGAACAAAAACATTAAGAAAGTACAGGTAGTTCAAACTTTCCCAGAAGTTAACTGGCATAGGGTGAGAGCTATCATCATGTGGCTTTTGGCCTGAAAGGATTGGACAGACACATAACAAAAGGTTCCTTCAACTCAAACAGAAAGCTATAGTCTTATTGACTTGAGGGGATCTAAGTACAAAGTTCAGGGCCACAAGGAGAGTTGATAATTGAGGGATGAAATCCCAAAAATGATGGAGTCACAGGATGAGGGAGGCTAATAACTTTATATAGAACTCCCCATAAATATTTGAAAGACTCCTGAATTGTGTATGGGAGGAAAAAACAAGGACCACTGCTGAATCTGGACAGAGATTTCAGTTGCTGCCCATCAAAGAGGAGATGGAAATTTAATATCACTAACTTAGGCTAACTTTGAAAACATCTTAAAGTTTTCATTAATACACAAAATGGGTTATGTCTTAGGAATCAATACTCTGATAAAGGACTAAGGATATGCCTAAATATTAATGATAAAACTTAAGTCAATCCATCCTAGGAAGTGCTAAAGCAAGTTTCTACAAGTTCATGATAATTAGACAATAATTTTTATGTACCTGCCAATACAAAAGTCAACACTTTTATAAGAGATAAGATTCTCTAAAATGTATCATCTATGTCCACCATACAATAAAATATCAGAAAAGTGACAGAGCATTAATTACCATAGTCAAGGGAAAAGCAATCAACACACACAACAATGAAGTTTTAAAGAATTCAGATTTTAGAATTACCGTACAAGGAATTCAAAAAGGTATTAATTAAAAACCTTTACAATGCAAATAAATTCAGATGTCAAGACTAGTAGATTGATATTTTTATCCCCCAAATGAGAAACAGTGAAAAGAAATATAACTTGATTTATAGTATTAATAAGATAATACCTGAAATGAAAATTCACTACATGAAATTGACAATTGAAGATAACAGAAAAAATGTTCAATGAACTTGAAGACATATAAATTATCCAATCTAAAAACGAGAAAGAAGAATAAAGAGAGAGAACAAAGACAGATCCTCAGTTACCTGTAGAGCAACATTAAACTGAATGACATATGTAGAATTATCTGAAAAAGAGGTATATAGTGTAAATAAAGCAGACATTGAATTCTAAAAAGAATAAAAAAGAGGAGGGCAAAGGGGAAAAATTGAGACAGCTGTAATTGAATGACAATAAAAATTATTTAATAAAAAAGATTTTAAATATTATATCAAATGGTACTCAAATTAGACCAAATTCCTGATGCACAGATTTTTTGCAACTTCATATATATTTGTTTAAGAAATCACTTATATGGTAAGATAATATGTACTAATTTT
>JAPYXV010001086.1:0-14473 GCA_028533065.1 Trachops cirrhosus | reverse complement strand
GGATCCAGCTCCTGCCCTGCCGCCTGCCTAGTCTCACCAGGTCCCGGGGGTTGCTGGGGCTCTGTCCGGTCTTGGGGTCCCAGCGGCTCCTCTGGAAGGGCAGCACCACGTCCCCTCGCCGGTCCGGGTCGAACACGGGGTCTCCGGGCGGGATGTGGATGTTGAGGAATTCGGCGGGGCAGCCAGGTCTCTCTATGCTCACCAGGTCTGAGAGCACGTGGTAGCCTGAAGGCGAGGGGAGCAAACTGGTGAGAATCGCCGCTTCCCGTGGCCAGGTTTCTCAAGAGCAGAAAGACAGAGGTTCGAGTGCAGGCTCCGAGGCCAGCTTTGCGGCTTTTTTTTTTTTTTTTTCTAATCTGCAAAGTTGTTATGAGAATCAGTATAATTAATATAAGGGTGACTCCACATCCGTCCCCATCTCCTAACAGATCCTTGCACCTACCCTCCCTTTTCCGGGTAAAGAGAGTAAATCGTATCGGGAGGAGAGTGGTGGCAGGGGACTCAGATCCTAAGAGCAATAATAGGGGTCCGGTGGCACTCCCGGATTTCGAGTAAGGGGGTAAAAAAAAATTAATGGGCGAATATCCCTGAATCGACAGGCCAGATCACTCCGAGATGGAGCAGTGCTCCGTCTGCTGCTTGGTTGGTGGAGGAGGTCCTTCGGCGTCTCAGATGTGCAGAGGGGCTTCAGGGCTCAACACCAGCGACTCCCCACTTTCTCTCACCAAAGAAGACCCCCAGCACAGTGCGGTTGTGGCGGGATGCCAGCCCGGCTCTGCCCCGCGTGGCGGCGTCGCTGAGTTGGCGCGGGTTGGGTAGCAGAGGCTCTTTCAGAGCTTGATACACTCCGTCCGCGTAATTGGCTGGTACGACGCGTTGCAGTCGACAGCCTGCGGGAAGCAGGTGGGAGACGGGCAGTGTTAGAGCACTCGGTCCCCAAGGAGCCCACAAACCTTGCTCTACTCCTCCTTCACTCCTCCACTCCCAGTGACGTGACCCCCTTTCCCCAGTCTCCTGGCCCCAGGAATGCATAAGAGTTCGAGGCGCAGGCAGCCAAGAGGTTGGCGGTGCGCCCTCTCCTTTTCTCCGTCCCTGGACGCACCTGCCGCGCATCGATCATGGTGCCTCAGGTTGTTGAACCAGCCGTCATAGCGCTGCACTTCCCAGGGCAGAGTGAGTGCGTCCCGGCTGCCTGTGAGTCAGACAGTGGTCCCTCAGCGCTAGCCTCCCTGCGACGCCCAGGGTGCCCGATGGCCTCAGTCTGTGCTTCTCCCGCTCGTCGAGTATCCCCAAACCATCCAAATGGCTGCTATACCTGCGTGGCATGGAGGCTGCGCTGAGAGTTTCCCATCCCTCTGAGCCAAGCAGCAATCTGACCTGATCTTCCAGCCTTAGGGAGCCGCTTTACTGCAGTTTTCCCTTCCCTCATTCCCATGGGGTACTAAGTGACTTCCCCAAGCTGGGGATGCCAGATACTTACCTGCTGGATCCGGGTAACCGGTCAGGAGAGCTCCCAGGAGCACCAGAGCTTCTGGTCTTGCGCAGAGCATGCTGAGCCCGCAGCCTGGGGGATAGGAGGTAGTATGTGAGGGACAAAAAGCTGGCGTCCCCAATGCCTACAGCTGGCACAGAGGGAGGAGGTGCCAGCTGGTTTCACTTCTGGAGTGAAGATTTTAGAAGCATTACCAAGAACCCACATGCCCATGTTTTCTGGGCCCATGACAACCATCCTTGCTCTCCATCCTGTTGAAGAACTAACCCGAACACAGAAACCTGTAGGGCACAAGCCTCCTGGGGCATTTCAGTCATGGGCAGGACTTTAGCTCCAGCTTCCTAGAGCCTGCCCAAAGCCTGGAATCCCTACTCCCAGCCCTCCAGGAACTGCTTCTAGAAAAAGCAGAAATGGGAAAGCAACTAATAAGCTGGGGGCTGAGACATGCAGCCCCTCATACTTCGCAATGAATATCTGTGCATGCACTTGAGGAATGGGAAGACCAGGCCCCACCCTCCCAGTCCAGACTCTGGTGTAGGGCCCCAATCCGAATCAGAAATCTTTCTTCTTGGACTCTTCATTTTTGCTCTGCTTTCTGCCTCCACCACCCGGCTGCCACCCCTACCCACCAGCTCCTGAGAGGAGAGCACCTTCCCTGCTATACTCTCACCCTATTCTCTGGATCCTGTGAGGCCAGTTGAGCGGGTGTCCACTCTGGCCAGGCCAGCACTAGGTGTGAGCCTCTGGCCTCTGGGCTCACCCTCTAGCTGAGAAGGCAGTGCTCTTCTCATTTGCATAGTGACCGCCGCCTCTAATTTGCATGATCTCTTCCCACAATGACTGGCCTGCCAGGTCCCAACATCCGTGCTGGGCACACTGCCCACGCTGCTATAAAAGGGATCCGGGTCCCACACCACTTCCAAAAGCTGAGCAACCCACAGAGCTGCGAAGGTAACTGCTCACACACAGTGAGAAATAATTCCACTCTCCTGCCTCCCTGACTCCTCCTGGACCAACCCAGAGAACTTGAAGGCAGTCAGCTGCTGCGCTTCTGCAGAGGTGAGCTGACGGGCTCAGGCTTGGCCAGCCCATTGGGTCACGCCCTAGCATGTGCAGGTTGGCGGGTGAAAAGAAGTGGGAACTGGGCTCCGATGCCACAGATGCGTTATCCTCTCTCAAGCAGGGTTTGCTCCTGGCTTGCCCACCCGCCGGTCAAAGTGCAACACTCCGCAGTGTTACAGCATGACTCTCTGGGATGGCGTGCTGCCTTTCTATCCCCAGCCCCGGCATGCCGCTGGCTTCAGCGTCCCACTGCTCATTGTCATTGTAGTGTTCTTGGCCTTGGCTGTCAGCTTCTTGCTCATCTTGCCTGGGATTCGTGGCCACTCGGTAAGCGGGGTTAGCAGCCCAGGTCTGGGGATGGAGAGCATCAGGGATGGATGGCTTGTCGCTGAAGGATAGGGAATAGTCAGATGAGCACAGGTGGAGCAGATCCAGAAGTCTAGTGTAGGAAGCACCCCTTCCCAAGGACAGAGAGGAGTTGGGTTCAAGACATCCTAGAGACTGACCCAGGTGGAATCATTCGGGAGGCTGCTGCAGAGAGTAGGTACCTGGTCCAGTAATCCTGGGGATGATTCCAGTTTTCATGTTCTGCTGGGACTTCCACCTCTCCCCAGACTGCAGTGCCACTCCCACCCAGTCCCCCAAAGATCGTTATCTTTGGGCCAAGAGGACAGAAACTAGCAGCTCAGACTGCTGTGTTTCAACTGTGTGCTGGGTTAAGAGGCATGTATATGGGTGTCCCCATCCTAAAGACTCAGATGCTTTGACACAGGATTCAGAGCTGTAGCAGACTGAGTACTTTCCTTTAGATTTCCCCCTCTCCCAGAACCTAAGTTGCCTGTTTTCAAGTCTAGAAGGACCTCTCCTCCCAGAACCTTGGTTTCCTGAGAAACTGATGCACCTAGGCATATGTGAGAGGCTGTCTTTCCACCTCCTGTACTTGGCCACCAAACCAGGGCCTCCATCTCTTGAGGGAGGTGACCCTGCCTGCTTAGCACTTCTGGAATCACTGAGCCATACCATAGCAGTGACCTGAGCAGGAGGTGAAACATAACTGGGGGAATGAAGGTTGTAGGAGAGTACCAGGCAGAGCAAGATAGTCCAATTGCAAGGTGGATTGGAAAATGGGGTTGGGGAGGCACAAGCTCATGGCCAGAAAACATCAGAAATGCTGGTGGCTCAGAGTGACTTGCACTAAAAGCAAGCCTGACTTCAGTCTCAAAATGCCAGGAATGTACCTGGGAAGGGGGTGTGGGTCAAGAGCAGGCAGTTGCAGGAACACTAAATATCCAGGTGGCATGGGGTCAGGGGAGGTCTTGGGAACTCTGGTTGAGCAATACCCAGGCCTGACCTGGTGTGTGTTCCTGCAGCGCTGGTTCTGGTTGGTGAGAGTTCTCCTCAGTCTGTTCATAGGCGCAGAAATCGTGGGTAAGTGTGTGGTGCATCAGATGGGGAGAAGACCTGGGGTGAGGAAGGAGCTGTCAGAGGGAACCTGGGATTGGTTTCCATCTCCCTCTCTCCATTCTCCAGCTCTTTCTAGTGCCCCCTCGTCTGTCCCTACCATGTATATATACCATATTGGACCCCTAGACCTCTGCCTTCATTTCTTTTCACAGTGTCTCACCTTCCATCACCACCCTCCCAGGTCTCTCTCCAAACGTTTCCCTAACCACCCTCCACCTTTTGCCTCTTCCCCACAGCCGTGCACTTCAGTGCAGAATGGTCAGTGGGTAGAGTGAGTACCAACACATCCTACAAAGCTTTCAGTGCAGCCCGTGTCCGAGCCCACGTCGGTCTGCACGTGGGCCTAGAGGGAATTAATATTACACTCACAGGTGAGGAGACTGGGGTGAAGTGAACTTCTGGGATGGGCAGACCCCTGGGTGGGGGCGGGGAGCGTGGCAGGAGCAGCTGCAGGAACCCTCACATCCCACAGGTTCAAACAGCTTTCGGTCCTCATGAATTTGTGTTTTCCCCAACCGCTGCCAAACCCGTTTCTCTTGAGCCTCCACTTTACTATCAGAATCCGCTTAGTTGCCTGGTCCCCGGCTGCGCGCAGCCGAATGACTCCACCGTCCTCCCCAGGGATCCCAGTGCAGCAGCTGAACGAAACCATCGACTACAACGAGCAGTTCAGTTGGCGTCTGGGCGAGAACTATGCGGAGGAGTACACGGAGGCGCTGGAGAAAGGGCTGCCTGATCCAGTTCTGTACTTGGCGGAGAAGTTCACTCCGAGCAGCCCTTGTGGGCTCTACAGCCAATACCGCCTGGCCGGACACTACGCTTCAGCCACACTGTGGTGAGCGCTGCAGGGAAGGCACCGTGTGTGTGGGTGGGTGTGCACGCGCGCGCGTGCCGGAGGATGTGAGCTGCAGTTACAATCCAATATACTCGGGAGAGTCCGACCGCCCTTCGGGTCAGAAGGTCATGAGATCCGCACAAACCTTCGGAACCCCGAGAGACTTGGCCAGGGCTGGGAACCCGCTACGCCCTTTGGCGGTTGCACCTGCATTTCCGCCACCCCAGCCCGGCGCTCATTCTGGGGTAGGGACTTCGAGGAAGCGAGACTGTGAAGGCCTGGGTGGGCCGGGAGAAGCCGGCTCACAGCGCCGCTGGTCTCCCCGCAGGGTGGCGTTCTGCCTCTGGCTCCTCTCCAACGCGCTGCTCTCCATGCCCGTCCCGCACTACGGAGGCCTGGCGCTTCTGGGCACCGGCGCCTTCTCGCTCTTCTCCGTCTTGGCCTTCGCCTCCATCTCTAGTGTGCCACTTTGCCCGCTCCGCTTCGGCTCCTCAGCTCTCAGCAGTCACTACGGTGCCGCTTTTTGGGTCACGCTGGCTACAGGTGAGGACCGAGCGATGGGCCCGGGGTGGCGGGGGATAGGGACGGCACCTATATCGGCGCACGCTTTCCAGTTTACAAAGTGAGTTCACCTATTGTACCGATTTGCCGCTCTCGACAGTTTGTAGAGGCAGGCACTGTTATGCCCTTCTTACAGAAGGGTTTATCTTGAACAGTTAGCACCCGAACACTTGTATCTTGTAATCCATATTAAAGGTTTATTCTGCCTGTGAGTGTGCGGGGCGGGGGCAGGGGTGAATGTGAGGGATAGCCTCCAATATCTACAGGGGGCAGGGGGCAGTCCGACTTCTGTTCCGGAGTCCTGACTGCCCCTTTTTCTTGGTCCGCGCCGCCGCAGGTGTTCTGTGCCTCTTCCTTGGAGCGGCCGTGGTGAGTCTCCACTACGCTCGTCCCAGCGCTCTTCGAACCTTCTTGGACCAAAGCATCCAGAACTGCGATAACCAAGCGAGAGAGGGCTCGCCTCTCAACTTCAGCAACCCTGTACACAAGCAGTTCGGGGCCTCGGACTTAATAATCAGTACTAACCTATGAAGGGATCTCAACCTTGGACTCCTCCTCCGCCTCGGTCGCCCGCAGTCTGGAGCAATGCCCGCTAGACCGGGGCCGGGAGAGCTCAGGGAGAGGCTACGCACTGCAGGAACCCAGGGAAAGGTGGGCGGCCTCAGACGTGCCCCGAGCACCCTGGAGTCTCTCCCACGGTGAGCTGTAAATAAACTTTTTTCCTTTTGTTTTTTAAATTTTTTTCTCCGTTAATTTCCGTGGCTTCTCAAGGCTCTTGGGGGACGTGCATCCTCGGGAGACTTCTCTAGGCTGGTGGCAGCCACACTACATTCTCTTTCCCTGCCTAGTCCAGAACCGAGATTCTCTGTCTGGAGAATCCAGAGTAACCCGGGAAAAGCTCTGGGAGAGGAGCGCCCTCTAGTGAGCCCAGAGGGGAACCGACAAGAGCCCGCAGCTTCGCAAGCCACCCCAGGTGGATTGAACAGCGACCAGGCTGCTCACCCTCTGCGGGGGATCCTCCTCTGCCCGCCGGCTAAGTGAGCTAGAAGGGAATGGCATTTTGGAGTTTATTCACTACGGAACGGTGTCTGAGGCCCAAGGTAGATGTCAGCAAGCCATAAAAATGTAAATCCTGGGATTTTTCTTTAAGGTCCTTTGGCAAATTCTAAATTTTATTTGGCAAATTTGAGAACTGAAGCTCAAAGAGAAAGTGGCACAGTTAGCTAATATTAGACCCAGGGTAAGAAGTTTGCTTTCTTCTTCCTCAGAGTGCTGTCTTGCATTGTACTAAGAGGTCACACAAGCTGAGGAAGTAAAGGAAGAACAAAGGGGGGCCAGGAAAAAGGAAAACAGGAAGTGTATGAGATCAGAGGGAACACAGAATCATGCTGTGACCCGCTCCACACACACACACACACACACACACACACACACACACACACACACACATCATTATCTGGATAAGCTGGGTTTCAATAAGTGGCAAAGAGGCAAAGCATCAAAGAAAGGCAGAGTTCCTTGTGGAAACATTTGGTTGTACCATGTGACAAGGTTTATGGGTAGCCCCAACATCTGTTCAGCATCTTAGGTATTTTGTTTTGTTTTATTTTATTTGTTTAACATTGATAGCTAGAGTCTCCTTTTTCTACTCCATCTCCAGACTGGGGCTGGAGGGCTAAAACATTTGGTCCTGTGGACAGTTCTGGTGGTTTTATGAGACTAAAGGAGGTCTGGAGCCAGATTGGAAATCAGGGTGGCCACCTTGGTAGAGGAACCTTATAGCGCACAGTCAGGTACTCTGAGGTGCTCCTCCTTGTTGCATACCTCGGAGGAAGCCTCTGACAGAGGAATGTCCTGGGGCACAGGACTCTCAGCTGTGGTCCTAGAGCGAGGGCTCAGGAGTCTTCCTTCCTCAGGATTCCGCTCTAGCCCAGGGTTCTCTCCCACACTCTGATTGAAGAAAGCCTTCAGTCTATGGGGCTGCATCCTGTAGGCCACCACCAGGACCAGGCCCAGCAGCACACAAAGCAGTCCTGGAAATGAGGCAATAGGTGTCTTGCTTAGTGATGGTGACACCCTCCTAAGAACTATTTCTCCTAAGAGCATCAGAACAACTCTAAGGGAGTCCTGGCATCCCTGCTTCAAGGCAACGGACTCAGAAAGGTGGTTGTGAGTTTTGGGCTCTAGACCCAATGCTCTTTCAATTATATCCCAGGGGAGGGGGGAGGGAGGGAGGAAGAGAGAGAGAGAGAGAACAAATGAATCTGTAAACAGAAAAACCCTTAGGGAAGGGCAGAGCACAACGGAGTAGGCATGGGAAAGGGCATGAGGGACAGACACATATGGGACAGGAGAGGATATTAAAAAAAGTACAGGACACTTTAATACTATGAGAGGCAGGGACAGGGAAGGGTTCTAGCAATGGAGGACACAGAGAAAAGTATTTAGGAGAAGTGGGAAGGCAACATGAGATTGGAAGATTTGGGAAAGAGGTGGATGAAGAGAGAGTTAGCAGATGAGGGACATGACAGAGAGAGAGAAGACCCAGGGGAGTAGGCGTATACAAGGAGACAGGGGAAGTGGAACTGGGGAGAGAAATCCGAGAGATGAGGGGTATAAGAGAGAAGCTGTAAACAAAGGAAAGCTATCCTGGCACCCAGGCCCTCAGCCCCACCAACATGATGGTCACTGACCCTCCCTCCCTGACCCTGAGCTCTCCAGTGCTGCTTTAGGGCTGGGCCTCACCTGTGGCCAGTGTAATCCAGAAGGCAGACCCATGGTGAACGTGCAGTATAGCAGTGCCCAGGCGCAGAGGACAGGGTGGGGTGAGTGACGTGGCCATGGAGAAGAAGAGTAGTCCCAACAGCTGGAAGATGCCTGTCGCCAGCAGCATGTGGCCCCCGTAGACCAGCACAGGCATGGACAGCATCACGTTGGCCAGCAGCCAGCAGAGGAATGCCACCCTGGAGAGCCAGGACCCCGTGAAGGCTGGCCTAGGTACCTCTACCTGGAGGGCCCCAGGTGGAGGCTCAGGGACCCAAGAACACCCCAAAGATGTGAGGTAGGGATTTTTGCCCTGGGCTTCCCAAAAAAGTACTGTTGTGACTGGTACCAGCCTGTCCCACCGGGATCTCCACATGAGTGGAGGAGAGATGGCAAACACCCTGTTCTGGGGTCTGGGTTAACAGGGCCTCCATCCCGCCCTCACCACAGAATGGCCGAGGTGTAGTGTCCCGCCAGGCGGTACTGGCCATGCAGGCCACATGGGCTGGTTGGGGTGAACTTCTCAGCCAGGTAGAGCACAGGGTCTGGCAGCCCCTTCTCCAGCGCTCTTGTATACTCCTCAGCATAGTTCTTGCCTAGATGCCAGGTAAACTCCTCATTGTAACTGATGGTCTCATTCAGCTGCTGCACTGGGGTCCCTGAGAAATGGGGCAGCTGTGCTCAGCAGGGACCCAGGGCATTTGCTTGGGTAAGGGGCTCACCATGATGGGTGGAGGGAGAGGAGCTGGTCTCAATGGAGAGAAAGCAGCTTCCAAGGCCTGGGAATTCCCCCTCCTACCACCCCTCTAACCCATGTGGTCACTCTTTGGACCACAACAAACTAGATCCCAAAGACACAGAACAGAGCTTTCCTCTCTGTCACCGGTAAGAGCTCTTCCTCACCTGTGAGTGTGACGTTGACTCCTCCCAGCCCAACCTGGAGCCCAACATCAGCGCTGATCCACTGGGAACTGAAGGCCTTGTATGATGTGTTCGTGCTGGCCTGGCCCACAGACCACTCAGTACTGAAATTCACAGCTGGGTTGGGGAGTTGGACATATGCATACTTAGGGAGTGCTGGGCATTGCTGGGTTAGAGTCAGAGGGAAAGCTAAAAGGCGGCCATGTCTGTTTTGCTCATAATTGTATATGCATTAATTAGCCTAGGGTCTGGCATATGGTTGGTTTGCCAAAAGTGGGGAGAATAAATGATTTCCCTTGGTCATACTCCTCTTACCCTTTCCCTTCCTTCCTCTTCCCATTTAGGGAGAGCCACTCAAGCAGCCTGGGGAGGAAAACATTAAAGTAATAACATGCTAGGCAAACACAGCTTCAACTTAGAGACTTTCCATCTTTCCTATTTGCCTAATTCTGAAAGCAAAGCAAGCAGTCGTCCCCCATCTCCTCCCTCCAGTCTCCAAAGGTCCTCTCCCCATTCATTTTAACCTGCTTTATTCTAAATAAAAATGTTAGGAAAGTTGGGGAGATGCGCCCAGGATGGTTTCCTAGGGCCCACACCCCTCTTGGCAAGGGTAAAAGTGAAGGGATAAGGCTACAATGAGGGAGGCATGTGGGCAGGGTCTGGAAGCCCACCCTGAAGCAGAGGCTGCTGTGGGGAAACAAGGAAGGGCCAGGTGGGCTGCTGAGGGAACCAGATGGGGTGGAGGCACTGCCCAAGACAGCCGAGCTTCACACTCACCCAGGATCACAGCTCCGATGAATAAGCTGGTCACCACCCGCAGTAGCCAGAACAGCCTCTGAGCCATAAAAGTGTAGGTGGGTTTAGGAAGGCGCACCCTCCTTCCAAGTCCCCCCTTCCTCTTTCCAGGCTTGGGTCATTTGGTCAATTGTGATCAGAGTGCCTGGCACATAATAGGTGTTCAATAATCATCTGTGGAATCAATGAGCAGGGGACCTGTCTGCTGGAGGTGAAGTGTTGCTTTCTCAGGACTGATGCTTCTTTCCTGAGTCTGGTTTTAGTGAGAGAATCTGGCCCCTTCACCTCAAGGCCAAGGTCTCTCTGGGGCTGGGGTCTCCAGGGCTGGGTTTGTTTCTTACCATTTTGCCCCGAATGCCAGGCAGGATGATGATGAAAGTGACAAGTGCAGTCAGAAAGATGATGATGATGATGGCCAAGGTGGTGTCCATTGGGAACGTGGGCTTGGGGCCAGGATAGAATGGGAATGTGTGTCCCAAAGCAGCCATTTTGGTGGAGTTGTGCAGGTGAGGTGGATGCTGTACAACAATAACAGGTGTTTACTGAGTGCCCTCTGTGCCGGGCACTATTCTTGGTGCTGGAGATACATCCAAGAATAAACCAGATTAGGCCCCTCTTCTCTGGAGCTCACCAGATTCCACTGTTACTGCCAATCCACTGCTCCTCGGCCATCCACCTGCCCGTGTTTTGGCTGTGAGAGAAGGAGGGTCTTGGCAATCAGTCTCCGTTGCCCCAGGCCCCTTCCTAACCTGTAGGCCTCCTGAATCAGTGCCACCACTA
This sequence comes from Trachops cirrhosus, assembly GCA_028533065.1. Classification (NCBI taxonomy): domain Eukaryota; kingdom Metazoa; phylum Chordata; class Mammalia; order Chiroptera; family Phyllostomidae; genus Trachops; species Trachops cirrhosus. Next base: position 3,800 of record JAPYXV010001086.1, on the reverse strand, counting down.
CACTTGAGGCTTCTCTGCTTCCTTTGGGACTGTCTTAAGAAATATAATTCTTTTTTTTTTTTATCTCCCTTAGGCCTCCAGCACAAGCAGACAGAACATAAAAAGAGCTATATTTAACATCAAGTGAAAGCATAAGGGTGAAAGATGGTACAGAGTGGAAAAACATTGGCTTTCCTCAGTCCCCAAAGCAACACAGGCCAGACAGCTCTGCTAAGTATATAGCACATTTCCAGACCTCACACTGCCCACACTGGTCTGTCCAGCTTTCTCAAGCACCCGACTCCTGCTCTGGCAACTCTAGAACAATGAAACTAAATTGAGTTCACCTCAATAAGCACTGAAGGAGCACCTGCTCTCCACCAGGCACAGGGCTGGGGCCAGTTGTCCTACTGCATGCATCACCAACTGCAGCCTTCCTCCTTGACTTAGATTCCCAGACCTCATTTCAGCTCAAACACTGGCTCAGCGATTCTCTGCCTGTCCCCTGATCTCAGAGCTAGATTGTTGACTCTAGTTTGTTCCTTTCCAAACGGAATACTGGGAAAGGGTACCAGAATTTGTGTCTTGTTAAATCAAGGCAGAATGGATTACAAGACATGCTATTATTTTTAGAAAGGAAGGAAGGAAGGAAGCAAGCAAGCAAGCAAGCACGCAAACTACAAATTAAACCATGGCAGCCATCCTGGGTAGGAGACACCTCAATTTCAGAGACGTCAAAACGTGAGAAAAAAAACATGCATCTTACAGTCAATGATCCCAGCTCTGCTCATTTTCCTGAGTGTGATCTACGTTTGGAGCCAGGAGGCTCCATAATTTATACTCTGACCAGGTAGTGTCTTGTTAAGTGAGATAGTGAAAGAATAAGCTCCAGAGTTAAGTAGCTCTGTGTTTGATTTCCGCCTCTGCCTCTTGTAGAGCGTTTTATTAAAAAATGGGGATGATAATAATGTTTACGTCACAGGGTCATTGTGAGTATAAAATGAGACTGTGTATGTAAAGTGCTAAGAATAGTACCTGGAACAGAATAATATCAATAAATGGAAGCTACCAGATTGGGAAGGAGGGGGCATTTTATTTATTTACCTCCGACCCTTCTTGGAGAGAACTGGGCTGGAATCACTTCTGGGTCTGGGTCCAGTTCTTCAGCGACTAATTTAACATTGGGAAGACAAATGACACAAAACCTATTCCTTGGTTTCCTTATCTGCAATTGGATGTGATGATCTTTGGGTCCCTTCTAGTTCTAAATACTATGATTCTCCTAACAAGACATTGCAGCCCCCAGCCGTTCCCTCTCCTTCTGGGCTGGCCATCCCCTTGCGCTCTCCCTTAGGGTATCACAATATCACAGAGAGACAGATAGTTGTAACTTTTAATCCTGTCTTTTGGGTGAGTCACATAACCTCTACATCCCAGTTTTGACATGAAATTTTGCTTTCTTTCTTAACTTGCCAGCTCTCCCACCCCAGAGAAGTGAGCAGCCCTTTTTCTTCTGGGCTCTGATAGCAGTCCTGCCTGCCTTCACCACCACCTTTCCCACTGGTTATCCCTTTGCGACTTTGCAGCTTCTCCTTCTCTGTGGGCTCCTTCTTTCAAGGCTAGGCTTAAGTGTCTCCCATCTTAAGAACACAAAGAATAAAGACTCTCTCCCTTGACCTTCTGGGTCCCGTCCAGCTACCATCTTATCCCATTCTCTTCCTTTTACAGCCAGGCATTTGGGAAGCATAATCTACGTTGGTATTTCCACTGCCTGATCTCTTGAACTCATTGCAATCTGGCTTATCCCCAGCCCAAACTTCTCCATTAGGTCACCAAGTGCTAAATCCAAAGGGAAGTTTCTACTTTCATCCTTGCTGACCTTTCTGTAGTATTTGACACTGTGGACCATTCCCTCTTTCTTCAAACATTTCCTCCTTGAACATTTATGACACCATGTTCTCCTGAATCTCCTGCCTTTGGCCTTCTTGTTTGTGGCTCCTTTGCTAGTTCTTTCTCCCTCATAAATGTTTATGTTCTCCAGGATTCTGTCTTCACTCTCTTATTTAGCACTCTTCCTGATTCCCTGGGCAAGTGCACCCATTCCCATAGGGTACGCTTCTCAAATCTATGTCTCCAGGTGGACCTCCTATCTGGGCTCCAAACACAAAAGGGTCCATTACCTTACAGGCTTTTCACTTGGATGTTCCATGGATGTTTCAAATTTAACAGGTCTCAAACTGAATTCACTGTCTCTACTCTGCTTTTGATTGATTTTTTTTGTCTCTTTGTTGGCATCACCATCCCATCAATCAAATAAGCCAGTGACCTGGAACATCTTCTTAAACATTCCTTGAAACCATCCATGCATTTCCTTCACTACTGCATCTGCCCTAATCCAGACTTATCCTGACTTGCCTGGTGTCAGAACAATTTTTCTAACAAGCAAATATAATTTCTTTTGGTCTGGGAAAAATCTAATCTTCTCACCATTACATAGAAAGTCCTTTGTGATCTGGTCCCACCTACCCTTCCATCTCCACCTGTCAGCCAGCCTAATCTCTAGTCACACTGAATTACTGGCCTGTCCCTGAAACTGACATGCTCTTTGAAGCTTTCCTGTCTTTGTACACACTACTTACTCTGCCTGGAATGCTTTTACCTTCTTGGCAAACTCCTTTCCTGGCAAACTCTTCAAATCTCAGTCTGTGTTAACTTCTCTGTGAGGTTTCCTCTGATACCATCAGGTCAGTGTGGATGTTTCCACCTTTAATGTTCTGATTGCATTTGGAATGTACCTCCGTGATCCCAATAATCACTTACAGTCTAACTGTTTGAACCTCTCTCTCCTCCATAACTTCTAATCTCCTTAGGGGTAGGGAATTTGTCTTTCCATTTTTGCATTTCCTTATAGGTATACTAATCAGCCTGTGGATCAAATAACCATATGAATGCATTCCTCTCCTAGCAGTAGAATCTCCTATTTGGAACACAAGAGGGAGCTGTGCTCCCTCATGGCCCCATACTATACTCTCATGCAACGTTAACTTACCACCAATATAGGACTAAGGACAGGGAAGGAAGGAATTTGACCAACCCTGTCAATTTTTAATGCTTTTACAAAATTTTCAGAAAGTCTCTTCAAATAGTTGGATTCTCCAAAGCATGAATGTTCATGTTCAATTGAATTTGAAACATACATTTTAACTCTAGCGGAAGATGAGAAGAATTTGTGGATTCAATTATTTTGTAAAATATGTGATAGCGATATTTTAAAGCAGATAGACTGAAGCCATTACAATTTTGATGAAATGTTATGTTTTTAAAGGATATAAAGTATAGAATATCTTGTTTAGTAAGATAGAAAGACAAAGCAAGTTTGCTAATATTTAGAATACAGGTTACATTATGGAACTTTAAAAACAAATATTTTCAACATAAGCAAATAATAATAATGCAATGTATTTTGATCAGGGTCACATATTAGCATTATTCCTGCATTTATTTGAAAAGGAGTATATAAAATATTCTACAAGAATGGCTCATTTCTATTAGCACAGTGCTTCAAAGAAACACTAACGAAAGGCTTTCTGTATCTTAGGGACAGAAGAACAATATTAACTTCCAGCCAAGATGGAGGCATAGGTAGACACATTGTGCCTCCTCGCACAACCAAGATAGGGACAACAACAATATAGAAACAAAATAACAACCAGAACTGACAGAGAATTGAGGTGTATGGAAGTCAGACACCCAAGGATTTAAAAATAGACATGTTCATCCAGACCCATAGGAGGAGCAGAGTTGGGCCAGTTGAGAGACGT